>JASTWP010000539.1:0-7500 GCA_030770255.1 Temnothorax ravouxi
TACTTCCTCAAAACTCTCCATCACACCTTCTCCCTTATTACCTAAGTAGTCACAAAACTTTCATCCCCTATTTCTATACTTTCAACAATTTCAATCAATACTTTCAATAAAATATTTATTTAGTTTATCAGCTATCACTAAATCATTCTCATATCTTATTCCGTCTATCAGTATACCTACTCCATATTCAGTATTTTTACTAGATTTCAATATATTAGCTTAACTGCTTTCCATAACTTATATGAGTCACCTTTAAATGTGTCAATTTGATCAAACAAGTATTCCGTTTTTCTATCTCTGATTAGTTTAACGACTCTGTTTCTACACCTTTTAAAATCCGTCCACATCTCCGGATTTTCTACTCTCTATGGCCTCTTTATATTTCTTATCCCTCTCCTTAATTGCTTCCAATATGTCTCCATTAAACCATTTATTGTGCAACCATTTTATCTGCACAATCTTTTTCTTCTATCGGCGCCAACTCATTAACCGCATCACTTATTACGCGTACTAGCCAGTCTGCCTTAACATCTATATCACATATTGTCATATTACTATGTTTATAGTCTCTTCTCGCATACGTAATAAATAACTAAACGCCTCTACATCGATTTTATTAATGTTCCTTTTTCTAATAACGGTATTTCCTAATATTTCTTTGTTCCCTTTAACTTTAAACACATACTATGGCATGATCAGTTATTCTCGGCGTATGTATCACCTCACACATTACCTTTTCATTAGCATAAACATGATCTATTAGCGTTCGCGATGTTTGAGTAATTCTTGTTGGTTCCTTTACATATTGCTTATATCCTAGACCCTGCATGATTTCATTTATCCGTTTTTTGTACACACTTTCCTTCATTAAATCAATATTAAAGTCGCCTACTACTATACTATGACGTGAGATTATTTTATCACATAATTCCTCAAGGAGTCTCAAAAAATCTGCATCACTAGCTCGGGTTGAGTGATACACGGTCGTAATACACTTCTTAACATTACCAATAATACAATTTAATGTAGCTGTCCACCAGATTCAATCCACATTTCCTATTATCCATTATTTCATACTTAATATACCTTTTCAGATATATTATAACCCCTCCAGTTCTTCTTGACTTAGAGTTACATCTCACTATATTATATCCAGGTATTTCTATTTCACTGTTCTTCCACCTCACATCCTATATGTGTTTCAGTCAGACAGCATATACTGGGCTTCTCTTTAATTATAAAATGTACTATTTCTTCATAGTGACGTAATAAACCTTGTATATTTAAAACTATTAAATTATTCATTATATCTTTATTTGTCTGGTCTACTCCATTACCCTGTTGTCAATACTCGCTTTCGTATTTCGTTTTCTGTCTCTTTTTTTCAAGAGCACTCACATAACATGGACAGCCTTTATCCGTCGCTCTGTGACTAATATCTAGTTTACCTTCCTTGATGAACTTATTTCTTGCTATACAATTAACGCATTTAATTTCATTCATTTTATCTTTCATCACACATCTCTCTGATTCGTGGCTCCCCGCACAGTGTAGACACGTTTCCTCCTTCTTGCACTCTTTCGCCATATGCCAGAACCCCCAGCATTTATAACATCTCAGCACTCCTACAAAATCAGTAACTCTACATTTATTCCAATTAATGTTTAATCTTTCTGTTCTCAATATTGCCTCATACCAACTAGCGCTGACCTCCACTATAATCGACATATCTCCATATTTAACGTTATTTATTCTACGTAATATTCTTAATTCTGAATTTTTTCCTTGCATTCCTAATTTATCTTCGTTCTGTCTTACAATTATATTTATCAAACTTTCGTCGTCTTTTTTACAATCATCCTTATCTATTCCAACTATCTTTAATTTTGGCTTTTTTAATGACGGCACTTCGATTTTATACTGTTTTCCTACTACTTTCTCTATATTCTGTTTTAAACAATCCTTATCTTTACTTTTTTCACATCCAATAATAATTGATCCATTATTCCCTTTCTTAACCTTATTAACACTAATTCCTAATTTTGCAACATCTACATGCTTTTTAATGTCTTTCTTTGTTTCTTCACATTGTTGTTCAACTAAAGGTTTTACTATTATTACTTCATCACTCCGCACATTCCTTACTTTGTCTGCGTAACTTACATAAACCCGACTTATGTTTTTCTGTGCTTAATCTTTCCTGTCTCAACATTTTTACCTCGTTTAATAACTTAGCATTTTCTCTTATTAATTCATTAAGTTCATCCTTCATAACCTCTCGGATCCATCGCTTGATACGTTCTTCAGAAATCTGTTTCTCATTAATCTGTGCAAGCATTTTTACCATTCCATCAAGTTTCTGATTCATATCATTATTTTCTTTACCACTTCTATCCTCTTTATTGTATCCTTTATTACTTTTATCTTGCTTTAACTCATCATCTTTCTTATTTCCTTTATTGAGAAGAGAACCTGACCTAACTCCTCTATTTTGAACACCTCCAATTCCACTCTTACAGCATATCAACTCTCCGGCTGCATTAAGAATCTTCTTTTCTTTCGCACATCCAGGATGATACGCCATATCGCACACATCACACATTACCGGACTGCTCACAGTTCTATGGCACTTAGCGCATTCTCTTGCATCCGTCTCCTTCCCCGCACCGCCACATCCTCCATCATCGACTCGACTCATTGCCGCATGGAGTGAGCACACTCGATTTTGAGGTTAGCCTATATATATCCCTTCCGGATGACCAAATTCTTCGATCAAAAGCGGAGTTATTTACTCATACTTTAGCAGAGTTAACCCAAGAACAGGGATACACTGAAATAAAGACCCCCGAAGGGAAGATTACTGCAGCTAAAGCCCTTTCTCAGGAGCAATGCAACGTACGATGTATTTCTACTTACTTAGAGAGAGAGAGAGAGAGAGAGAGAGAGAGAGAGAGAGAGAGAGAGAGAGAGAGAGAGAGAGAGAGAGAGAGAGAGAGAGAGAGAGAGAGAGAGAGAGAGAGAGAGAGAGAGAGAGAGAGAGAGAGAGAGAGAGAGAGAGAGAGAGAGAGAGAGAGAGAGAGAGAGAGAGAGAGAGAGAGAGAGAGAGAGAGAGAGAGAGAGAGAGAGACTATTTGCGTGTCTTATTACATATGTCCCCCGGGGCGAAGCCCGGGTAACCAGCTAGTTTATATAGAAAATATTCATTTAATTGAAAAAAATAGAAATAAATTTTCAGTGATAGGTGATGCAGAAATTGACAATGCACTGACTCAAGCACAAAGAGATCAAGAAGAAATAGAAGATGAGGAGGAAGAATCTTTTATGAAAACAAAAATCCCAAAAAAACAAGAGATAGATATATTTGGTCAAACAGGTGTAACAGATTGTTCAAAGGAAAGTAGAAGAAAAATAAGTAGTCCTAAAGCTACAAAAGAAGAAATGATAAATATACTTCAAAAATTAAATGATAAACAAAGAGAAATTACAATGCATGTTTTACATTGTTTCAAAACTAATAATTTACCAATTAAACTATACATTAGCGGATCGGCGGGTGTTGGAAAAAGCACAGTCATCAATGCGATTTATCAGCTATTATTGAATTATTTCGAGGATATACCTAGTGAAAAAAACAATTCATTAAAAATATTATTATGCGCACCATCAGGAAAAGCAGCATTTCTAATAGGTGGCGTAACGCTACACACTGCTTTTGCGTTACCAATTACACAGTATGGAGGACAAATGCCAGAACTGTCAGCAGACGTGGCAAATACTATTCGAGAAAACTTATTTGAATTAAAATTATTAATTATAGATGAAATATCGATGGTGGGTAGTACGATGTTTAGTCGGATCGATACAAGATTAAGACAAATAATGGGTCGTAATACAAGTTTTGGTGGAGTTTCTGTCCTAGTGGTCGGTGACCTTTATCAATTACCACCGGTTATGGATAATTCAATATATTTATGCTCAAAATCGTGCACTTTAAGCTTATTTTCAGAAAATGTTCTATGGAATGAATTTGATTATTTTGAGTTGACAGAAATAATGAGACAAAAAGAAGATAAAACATTTATTGAAACTCTTAACAATCTTGCGAGAGGAACAATGTCTGAAAATAATATTGCACTAATTAAATCCAGAGAAACGTCAGAGGAAAATGTTCCAAAAGATGCAATCAGATTATATGCTGATAATCGTTCAGTAGATAGTTTTAATCAATTAAAAATTAATTTAAAAGATGGTATAGCTTATGAATGTATAGCCAAAGACACAGTTTTAGGAAAAGTTAGTAGTAAATTGAGAAATAAATTACTAACGTCGTTAAAAAAAAAAAAGAACAGAATGTGGTGGCTTGGCTTATAAAGTAGTATTAAAAGTAGGTATTAAATACATGATAGTTACTAATATAGACGTTGAAGATGGCTTAGTTAACGGAGCTTGTGGTATATTGAAAAACATAACGTTTAAACAAGGTACAGAAGAACCAATTAAAATATGGCTAGATTTCAATAATAATAGAATTGGTATGGAACAGCGGAGACCATACATAAAGTATATTAATGAAAATTCTATGGAAAAGTGTTTGGTTCCTATATCATCACTTTCTATCGTATTAAACATTAATGAAAGAATGGGGTATCAAATCATAAGACAACAATTTCCCATCACGCCCGCCGAAGCTTTGACAATACATAAAAGCCAAGGTCAAACTTACGAAAAAGTATGTATAGATTTACAAAATAATTGTCGTATGACAAGGCCAATGCTATACGTAGCCTTGAGTAGAGTAACAAAATTATCGGATTTATACATTCTTGAAAGTTTCACACTTCCAAAAAAACCATCCACAGGTAATTTTTTGGATTTAGAAATAAAACGACTAAGAGAAAAGAAATATCTTAAATTATCATATTCAAAAGTAATAGAAGAAAATCGAATAAAAATTATATACCAAAATGTACGATCTCTAAATAAAAATCTAATGAATATATCTTGTGATAAATGGTATAAACAAGCCGATTTATTAGTTTTTGCAGAATTACAAACAATCACAACATATGCATTGACATTTGAAGGATTTATTATTTTATTCCGAACAGATAATTATGATAAACGTTTACCAAAAGGAATAATATGTTTTATCAGAAAAGAATTGAATGTATTTATAAATGATCACATACAAAAAGATAAAATTATAAATGGACAATATCGTCATATAGATTTGATACGTATAACCATAAATGAGGTGGAAATCATTACTGGTTATAAATCTCCAGCATCACCTACAACTATGTTTGTACATGAACTAAATAATATTTTAAGCAAGTCAGTAAGTAATGAAAGAATTATAATAGGTGATTTCAATTATGACTCATATAATGAAGGAGGATTTTTGGAAAAACATTTAAATAAATTACACTTTAAACGAGCAATTGGCACACAAGTATCAACTACAAACTTCAATACGCAGATAGATGTAATATTTATATCAGAGGGAATATCAAATTATAGTGCTGGAGTATACGAAACTTATTTCTCAGATCATAAACCTATTTTTATTGGATTAAATAAGCAGAAAAAAATATCAAAATCAAACGTATTTGAAGTATTCAGGGAAGATATTTGTAATAACAAGAACAAAAATAATTCAGAGAAATACCTAAATAACATAATGTTTGGTCATACTAATGATACATTTACAAATAATAACAAAGAATGTATAAAGATTTACCAATCACCACAAACTCTAGAAGAAAACATATTAGAAGAAAATTCGTGGCTAGATGATAGACCTTTAAACGAAATTATGAAGATAATAGAGAATAAAACTCAATTTCAGCGTGTAGATGTACTCTTTATTAATGGTTTACATTGGGTTGATTCGATCTTTACGCCAGATGTTCAGATTGTGGGAGGTAGTCAAGCTGGCAACCATTGGCACTGTATTTATTATGATGGAGACAAACTTCATATATATGATAGTTTGTACTTTGCAACACACTCTTATAATAATCTGTCATTATGTGAACAAAAATACATAAAAAAGCGATACCCTAATTTAAGTCCAAACAATGTCATTTTCGAAAAAGTTACAAAGCAACCAGACTTATCATCGGGTGGTATATTTGCAGCAGCATTTGCTATAACAATAGCAAGAGGAGAAAATCCATCTACTAAAAAATATTCAATAAATATACAAGAGATGCGTAGACACTGTCTGAGAATTATTGAAGAAAAAGAATTACTGCCTTTTCCGGAAGAATAATTAAAAATTATAACGATGTGATATATACTAACATTGCATAAAATTCTAAAAATGTTGCCTAAATCTTTTAAGTATTATAATAAGTATATATTGTTTAAATATTGTTTAAAAAAAACATATAAACAGCAATATTTTAAAAAATTATAATTAAATTAAGAGTTTGAAGCAATTAAGTTTTCAGAAAAGTATTGGTTTTTTATGAAACTATAATTAAAATTTCGAAAATCCATTCACCGATCATTGTCAAATTCAACAAAAATCTATCTTTAATGATACACTATAAAAAAAGTGTGCAAGTAGAAACTTGCACATTGCTTCCTCATAGTTTTTAAGTGTGCAAGTAAAAACTTGTATATTGCTTTCTCATATTTTTTTAGTGTGTAAGTAGTTACATGCACATTGTTTTGTATGTTGCATTAAGCAGAGTGAGAAAATTAACCGACTTTTTGAACAAGGCATCGTGTATGAACAATTTTGTATGTTGCATTAAGCAGAGTGAGAAAATTAACCGACTTTTTGAACAAGGCATTGTGTATGAACAAGGCATTATATTTGTCACAAAGACGAGTGTGTAAACAATATAATGTTTGTGCAAAACATCATATCTGAACAAGACATCGTGTTTGAAGAAGACATCGTGTCTGAACAAGACATCGTGTCTGAACAAGACATCGTGTCTGAACAAAACATCGTGTTTGAACAAGACATCGTGTCTGAACAAGACATCGTGTCTGAACAAGACATCGTGTCTGAACAAGACATCGCGTACGTTTGGTAAAAAATAATATTAGAAAATAATCTAGGTTTTATATATATATATGTATATTTTCTTCTCTGTTATAGTTATAATCATAACTGGATTATATCTTAATATTATTTTTTAGTGGATTAGGCCTACAGGGGAAACCACTTAAAAAAAAACGCGTCAATAATAGTACCTCATAGGTGACGAGGAAATCTATTCTAGTGATTTTTTTTAGAAGGTTTTAGTACAAATTCGGTCGAATAGTTTAAGGTGATTGGGCCAAGTGCCGTATGAGTCGGTAAGGTCTAAATTTTTTTAAAGAAAAACCCTTTTTATGCATATATTCTAAACAATTGTATAATTACTAGTTTTATAATGTAACTTTTCATTCGGTCATGTATCAATTTATCTACTGATAAATGTAAGCAAGTTCAAGATTTGACTTCAGTTGACATTCGTACAAGGGAAATGTCGTAGTGCG
>JASTWP010000539.1:12500-70000 GCA_030770255.1 Temnothorax ravouxi
GGTTCGATCGATTGCGCAAGATACGATTGTGTACGTCTAATCCGGATATAAATACGAGATTATTCCAGTGATTAGCGTGATTAGCAAACACTGATCTTTAATCACAGTTGTAACAAATGTAGCATCGCCAACAGAACGATTAGTTTTTCACAAAACGTATACTTTTTTCTGTGCTATTATCACGTTACAAAGAAAAGATATCAAAGACAACTTGACCAAAAAACGAGCTGACCTTTCGTAAAATTTATCGGGCCGATCCAATACATGGGATGGTATTTAACTGCTAAAGCCAATTTTTGTTGCGTGTGTTGTTGGATCTTTTAAGTATTAATATTAAAATTTCTGTATTTATTCTGTAATTTCGATTAATTATAATTAATATTTACTTACTCTGTGAAGAAATTTTTCTATATCTCTCTATCTTTCCCTCCGTTTTTCCTCTACGATAGCGATATCGTTATTAAATCTTAAATCATTATAAATAAACTTCTTATACAATAAACGTTTATAATATATGTTTATTTTTTTATATATATAACATAATAAAATAGTACAATAAAAAATTCTAATAATTTGGAAATCGGTATGGTTTCGTCCCGGGACTTTCCTTCACGCGCGAGGAGAGGAACTTGAAGAGGTCCACGACAATATCCCAAATAGTAATAATTTTCATGAGGGAACACAGCTGAAAAATTTTGTCTTTTACTAACTGTGTTTTAATATATATACATATATATATTATTATATAAAGAGACCTACCTTTTTTATCTTATTTTTTTATTCATTACTTCTTGGTTTTTTACATATTTCGAAATCATTTCTATTTTTTTTTTAATAAACAGCTTTCGTAATTCGCCAGTGATAGATAAATGTATTTTAGTTTCTCGACTTAACTGGCAAAGTTTCGTACATCAAATTTTGCACGACGTTTCGGCCCTTGGTTTGGGCTTTTATCAAGTGACTGTAATAACATAACGCAATCTCAGGAAGTAACAAATTACCAAAATACAAGACATAAATAAGTTAATCATACCTAAATCATCTATAAGACTCGTCGTAAAACATCACAAGACATCCGTAATATGAAGTTGTTCCAGGAAAATCATAAAGCTAAAAATAGTGCATGTTGGTAGTGATAAAAAGTAAAATGCAAAAGAAAAAAAGTTAAAACTCGTTACATAAACTGTGTGTCCAATAATAAAGTGTACCGTGGTCATAAAGTGAAATGATAAAATGCAAAAATTAAAAATAATAAATAAAAAATAATAAAACATAAATAATAAGTTAATAAACTTCTTACATGTCTTGTGTGTCGAGTGAGATATAAACGAGTCAACTATAGCCGAACGTGACATGTTCGCAAGGAAGCGATCGACCGACTGACGCGTTTGACCCACAAACAAAGAAGTCGTGACGGATTATTACAATATTATTGGTTGTTGGAATAACCAATAGGCTCGATTTCAAGTAGACGAGATGAGCCTATCATAAATCGGATTGAGATTCTCCGATTTATAAGATAGACTTATCAAGAAATTTGAGGAACTGAAAAATAAACTACAAACACAGAACCCGTTTTCTAAAATAAATAACAACAAATGGTTTGTCAATATTAGCACTAAAGTCATTCCGGATTCAGTTAGGAATATTCTATGTCTCGGTGACAAGTTTGGATTACCTATTAGTAACTTGAATAAAAAAGATCGGCTAAATTCAGTATTAGAGGTCATCAAAAATGTAGAATATTATAATTTTAAGTTTCCGGTAAAATGTCTTAATGGAATTCGCAATAGTGTATCCAACACTCTATCGACCTTTCTTAACAATAGCAAACATTTAAATCATATAGACAGGTACATTCTCAATGGCTTTCAGTGTGCAAAAGGTTCCTAATTGACAATGATGATGTCCTTGTCACGAAAGCGGACAAAGGTCAGATCACAGTTGTCATGGACAAAACTGATTACATCAACCGAATGACGGAATTACTTAACGACCAATCCACTTATAAAAAACTGAATAAAGATCCGATTACGAAAATAACTTCTAAACTAAATCAATTAGTTAAGTCTTGGCGTGACAACGACATCATCGACCAGGATTTATATAAGCGACTAAATTGTACTAACGGCAATCTCCCAAGATGTTACGGGCTACCAAAGGTCCATAAAGTAGGATTTCCTCTGCGCATTATCGTCTCCTCGATAGGAAGTCCATTATATAACGTTGCGAGTTTCTTACATGAAACTATACACACATCTATTAAAAAACCGAACTCTCATGTCAAGGACGGCTGGTCCTTTGTTGATGAGATTAAAAATGTTAGTATCGGCCCAGACGAGATTCTTATATCTTTAGATGTTACAGCTCTTTTCACTAACATTCCTAAAAAACTTGTAATTATGGGGATTAAAAAACGGTGGAATGACATATCTCCGAATACTAAAATGAATTTAACACAATTTTTACACGCCGTTGAACTCGTTTTGGGATCTACTAGTTTTTATTTCAATGGACAAGCATACGAACAGATTTTTGGTAGCCCGATGGGATCTCCGCTGTCTCCGTGTTTGGCCGACATCGTAATGGACGATCTAGAGACGCATTGTCTTGCTTCGCTTGATTTTACTGTTCGATTCTTCCGCAGATATGTGGATGATATTTTCGCGATAATACCACGCTCAAAAATTGATATGATCCTCGGTGCGTTTAACGGCTATCACCCTAGATTACAGTTTACACACGAAAAATAAATCAACGGCTCCATCTCCTTCTTAGATACAACAGTGATTAGAGACAATGATAAACTCATCACAAATTGGTATAGGAAACCTACATTCTCGGGTAGGTACATCAACTTCCTTTCTAGCCACCCCCTTAAATATAAATTAAACACGATAATTAGCTTGGTTGATCATGCTATTCTACTGTCGGACGAGCAATTTCATTGTGAAAATTTAAAAACGGTTAAAGTACTAAATAACTGTTATCCGATTGATATAATTGAAAAACAGATAAAAAATAGGTTGTTTATACTAGAAAATCGCAAAGACTCCACCGCACCAAGCGATGATACGGGTGATAGTACGTTTGATGCATCGCGACGCATTGTCTTACCTTACATTAAAGGCGTAAGCGAGGATATAGGTCGTCTGGTTAACAAGGTTGGTCTTCGTGTTTTACATACGATCCCAAAAAAATTGGACAGCATTATCAGGAGGGGCAAGGACAAACTATCTGCCACCAGAAGCACTGAAGCCGTATACAAATTAAATTGTAATGATTGCAACGCATATTATATTGGACAGACGAAACGCCATGTAGAAACTAGGATCAAAGAACACAGGAGTGATATTACTAAACACAACAGTAATCACTCGGTAGTTAGCAATCACCGCATATCGCTGGGACATGATTTTAAGTGGACGGAGCCTGAGATTCTACATAAGGAAAAGAACGTAAAAAAGAGAGAAATCGCGGAGATGTTTTATATTAAGAAATTCAACGAAAACATAAATTTACAAAGAGACACGGAGAATCTCAATCCGATTTATGATAGGCTCATCTCGTCTACTTGAAATCGAGCCTATTGGTTATTCCAACAACCAATAATATTGTAATAATCCGTCACGACTTCTTTGTTTGTGGGTCAAACGCGTCAGTCGGTCGATCGCTTCCTTGCGAACATGTCACGTTCGGCTATAGTTGACTCGTTTATATCTCACTCGACACACAAGACATGTAAGAAGTTTATTAACTTATTATTTATGTTTTATTATCTTTTATTTATTATTTTTAATTTTTGCATTTTATCATTTCACTTTATGACCACGGTACACTTTATTATTGGACACACAGTTTATGTAACGAGTTTTAACTTTTTTTCTTTTGCATTTTACTTTTTATCACTACCAACATGCACTATTTTTAGCTTTATGATTTTCCTGGAACAACTTCATATTACGGATGTCTTGTGATGTTTTACGACGAGTCTTATAGATGATTTAGGTATGATTAACTTATTTATGTCTTGTATTTTGGTAATTTGTTACTTCCTGAGATTGCGTTATGTTATTACAGTCACTTGATAAGGGCCCAAACCAAGGGCCGAAACGTCGTGCAAAATTTGATGTACGAAACTTTGCCAGTTAAGTCGAGAAACTGAAATACATTTTTTTTTAAAGTTTACGTTTTTTGGCCTCTGCTTTAACAATAATTTTCAACAGTATTCTATCAATAATATTTCGCATCCATATATTTTCTTCATAATTAATCATAAATTTAATGAGTTCTTCGTCCATTTCATCATCCAAAACTAAAGAATGAAAAGAATATTATTTTTTATTTAAAAAAATAAATTATTATTATTTATTAAATTATTATTATATTTTTATAATAATTTATTAATTCTTACTTTTTCGAACTTCTTCATTTGACATTTCGTTGTTCAAATTATCCATTTCCAAAAATGAATCTAAATGTTAAATATTGCTTTTAAAATATGTAATATTATATTCAAACGTCTCGGTGACAGATAACTAAAATGTCTGACATATAATATGTGAAATTATCAGCTTATAGAGTCTTTTATTATGACTTAGCAAAGAATAACTTATATATTATATAAATTTTAAATTTAAGTTTTAAATATATTTTATTATATATTTTAAAAAATATATATTATCACATTATCATATTATATCACATATTATAAGTCAGTCATTTTAGTTGTCTGTCACCGAGACGTTTGAATATACTATTACATAATTTAAAAGAAATATTTAACATTTATATTCATTTTTTGAAATGGATAATTTTAACAACGAAATGTCAAATAAAGAAGTTCGAAAAAGTAAGAATTAATAAATTATTATAAAAATATTATTATAAAAATATAATAATGTAAATAATATTTTAATAAAAAATAATATTCTTTTCATTCTTTAGTTTTGGATGATGAAATGGACGAAGAACTTATTAAATTTATGATTAATTATGAAAAAATGTATTATGGATGCAAAATATTATTAATAGAATATTTTGGAAAATTATCGTTAAAGCAGAGGCAAAAAAACGTAAGCTTTTTAAAAAAAATGATTTCGAAATATCCAAAAAAGCAAGAAGTAATGAATAGAAAAATAAGATAAAAAATCACGACAATAGATTTTCTCGTCGCCCATGAGGTACCATGATAAGGTAACATAATTTTGTGATGTGTATCACTTGGGTTATAATTTTTCGGAAATAAAGATACTACTGCTTAGATTTTTTCGAGTTATTTTACAAACCGGAAAGCAGTAGTGTATTTTACAATATGCACATATAAGAAATCGTGCAAATTAATTGATATTCTACTAAATTAATATGATATTATAGGATTTATATTTTTCTTTATATTTTTTTATTTTTTTTTAACTCCGCCTTGGACGGTCCCAAGCCCGGCCTGAGAAAGGAGGAGGGTTGGAGTGGGCATTCTTAGTACCCACTCCGTAAAATTAATTATATAATTTTAATATTGTTTAAATATTGTTTAAATATTGTTTAAAAACATACAAACAGCAATATTTTAAAAAATTATAATTTAACTAACAGTTTGTAGCAATTAAATTTTTAGAAAAATACTGGTTTTTTATAAAACCATAATTAAAATTTACAAAATCTATTCAACGATCATTACCAAATTCAACACCAATCTATTTTTTAATTGATAGAGTATCATTCAAGGAATGTTGGTATTGAATTTGGCGACAATCGATAAAGGAAATTTTTTTTTAAAAAAACTTTGAATTTTTTTAGAAATGTCCGTGGTTGCTCTAGCTTTCGCAATATTGAGATATCAGGTTATAGTTTTCTAATTCTATTAAATTTTTCAATTTTTTTTACCCCTATTTTATATATAATGAATTAAGATTTGGTTAATTAGTTCTGGAGTTACAAACGTTAGAAGTTTCAGAGAAATTCAAACCTCAAAAAATGATGTTTTAGGACAGTAAACAAGTGTGCAAGTAGAAACTTGCACATTGCTTCCCCATAGCTTTTAAGTGTGCAAGTAGAAACTTGCACATTGCTTCCTCATAGTTTTTAAGTGTGCAAGTAGAAACTTGCACATTGCTTCTTCATAGTTTTTAAGTGTGCAAGTAAAAACCTGCACATTGCTTCCTCATAGCTTTTAAGTGTGCAAGTAGAAACTTGCACATTGCTTCCTCATAGTTTTTAAGTGTGCAAGTAGGAACTTGCACATTGCTTCTTCATAGTTTTTAAGTGTGCAAGTAGAAACCTGCACATTGCTTCCTCATAGTTTTTAAGTATGCAAGTAGAAACCTGCACATTGCTTCGTTATTTTATTTAAGTGTGCAAGTAGAAACCTTCGCTCACAAAGCTTCCTCTATGAGGAAGCCAAAACAAATAAATACTAAAGCCAAAACAAATAAATACTAATAATTATACATCAAATAAAATAAAACTTACTCATAGAGGAAGCTTTGTGAGCGAAGGTTTCTACTTGCACACTTAAATAAAATAACGAAGCAATGTGCAGGTTTCTACTTGCATACTTAAAAACTATGAGGAAGCAATGTGCAGGTTTCTACTTGCACACTTAAAAATTATGAAGAAGCAATGTGCAAGTTTCTACTTGCACACTTAAAAACTATGAGGAAGCAATGTGCAAGTTTCTACTTGCACACTTAAAAACTATGAGGAAGCAATGTGCAAGTTTCTACTTGCACACTTAAAAGCTATGAGGAAGCAATGTGCAAGTTTCTACTTGCACACTTGTTTTATTTATGTTTAAAAAATACCTATAAGAATCCGGTGTTGCCATAGTCCATATTGCTACCAACAATTGTCCCTCTGCAGAAAATGTTTTTTGCCCAAATCGGTCTGATTGTTTTAACAATTGTGGTTCAATTATATTTAATAAAAAATAAAAAACTCTACGGGAAATCCTGCAATCAAAAAATGTGTCTCAAAAATTTCTTTTCTTTTTAAATTATAATTTTGCGGCAATATAGCAATATAAAAGCAACCAAATATTATGTTATTAGTACTTATACATTACCTAAAGTGACTTTTAAATTCTGCATTAGAATATTCATGAACGATATCTAAATAATTTTTTATACGCGGTCGATTAATTTTTACGGGAGGATATACAAAATGTAACAATTCATCTTCATCGGAACTGTCACTACTACTGTCTTCACATAATATTTCTGCGATTGTGCAGCATATTAACATTGTCGTTCTTTTCATTTTTTTCTAATCTTGAGGTTTTGAGGTTATTAACTCCGGACTCCGGTTGGAGTTAATAACACACATGTGGTTACGTTCAAAAGGTTAGTTTTGCAGTGCACTGCAAGTTGTTCCGAAATACGACATCACAATTGTGCTACCACACTGAAATCAATTTTGGAACGGTTTCCGCAGTGCACTGTTATGGCGTCATTTCGACAGCGCTGCCAGTAAAAAAGGAACACAGCCCTTATTGGTAAGTAAAATATCAACAAAAATTCATATAAAAAAGATGCTAAAAATGTAGTAATAATATTTTAATTTTTCTTTTTTGTTTTAGATATGCATAAATTTTACTTTTTGGAAAATCTATTTAATTTTATCTTTTTTGAAAAATTTTATGAAAAATTTTGGACACCTTATTGGTAAGTAAAATACTAACAAAAATCATATAAAAAAGTACTAATAAGTAATTAATTTTTATTTCTTTTTTTGTGTTTCAGAAATGAAGTAAAATGCAGCCGACTTTGCATGGAATTAACTAAATTCCGTGTATAATTCGGCGTATTAATTCCGTGTATTAATTAAATTCCGTATATAGTTCAGCTGCAATGATCGCTCGTTTCAAACATTATAGACATGATTTCTCAATGCTTCGTTTCTTCAAAGTTGACCAGCTATCCAGGAAGACTGCGGCCAACGTTTTCAACAGGATTTAAATAAGGTGATTTTGCTGGCAATTTTTTGAAAATCAAGTTTTGCTTCAAACTAAGCTTGGACAAGTCTTGATGAGTGGACGCCATTATTTTGCACAAATTTTCTTATTGGAGGTTTTTCCTCTGGAAATATTTCTCTGGCGCCAGGTTTCAAAACTTCTTCTAAAATTTCGACGTACTCTTCAGCGTCCATTCTTGAAGAAATTTCTTGAAGACGTAATAATCCAGCGGAAGTCATACAGCCCCAAAATCCTATCACAATTCTTCCACTTTGTGCTAACGGAAGGACGTATTTTAGATTTATTCGTTGTCCAGTGGGTCGCCAGACACGACGTCTTCCTTCTTCCGCGGATGAGAATGTTTTTTCATCCATCCAAATAACAGCGTCCCATACTTTCTACGGTGAATTTAAATGTTCAACTGCAAAAGCAATCCTTCGATTTCTATGCTAAAGTGTTAACTCGTTTTTTTTGTAGCGAGTAATTTTATATTTTATATTTGCTGCAATTAATCGTCGTCTTACACTTCTTTCCGAAATATTAACATTCACCTCATTCATCATTGCAACAATTGAACGAAAAGGATTTGCATCTACTTTTAATATAATGTCTTCGTCTTCTTCAGGTGTAGTTTTTCTTGGAGCTGTAATATTTTTTCGATGATCTTTAAGAGTCGCTAAACCTCCTTCTTCAAATTTATTTATCCATAATGCCACTCTTTTTCTATTAAAGTCGTCAAGCCGAAAAATATCTTGCTTACTATGTCCTGATGATAATGCCACTATCTGATAAAATAAAAAAAAACATGTATTATATTTGTATTATAAGTTAATTAAATGTATTTGTATTGTATTATTGTATTGTATTATTGTGTTATTATATGCGTTATTGTAGTATATATTGTGTTATTACATTGTATTATTGTTATTTTAATTTATTGCGTTAAAATATGTTTATATGTTAAAGGTTTAATTAAAAAATTTATTAAAATTTAATCAATATTAACATTGGGTCTTTTTATTATATTAATAACAGAAATAAAAGTAAAACATGCCTTTAGAGTTTGAGCAAGATTTAATTCACTCTATTTATTCTACAAATTTCGATTTAAGACGTTTCAACACATTGGTTTTTGAAAATCTTTAGTGTATATTGAAATTACATAAAAAATTGAGAATATGTATTATATGTCATTACACATAAAATCTGAGTCGCAGTGTTTTCGAATTACAATTCTGAAAATTATTTGTCTAAGAAGTCTAGAACGGTCGTCGATATCAATCATAATTCTTTGAGGAATTAGAATAAAAATCACATAAAAGTTGTCTGTTTTACTTCTATCAGTATATTAATTGATTGACGTTAATATATTGACAAAAGTAGCAATTGTAACATTTAAATTAAACTAGCTGGTTACCCGGGCTTCGCCCGGGAGTCGTTTTTCTTCAAACGACTTTATATTTGTGTTTTAATATCCTTAATCAAAAAAATTCCTTTATCAGTTCGGATACCGATTCCCAAAAAGATCGGTAACGAAAAATTATACACTCTATAGCATTCCTCGGAAAATTCTACCCCTATTTTATATACTTTTGGCAAAAAAAGATCGGTAATAAAAAATTATACACTTTACGGCACTTTCCGGGAAATTCTACCCCTATTTTATATACAATTCTTTAAGATTTGATCAATTATTTGCCGAAAAATTGGGAAAATTTCGGATACCGGTTCCCAAAAAGATCGGTAACGAAAAACTATACACTCTATAGCACTCCCCGGAAAATTCTACCCCTGTTTCATATATAATGCTTTAAGATTTGGTGGAAAACTGTAGATTTGCATAGCGGACAAACATACATACATTCATTTTTATATATATAGAGATGTCACCAAGTTTCAAGTTAATTGGCTTCTTTTCAATTCAAAATTCAAAATTCAATTACCGAAAAATTCGTCAAACTTCTGATACCTGCTTCCAAAAAAATCGGTAATGAAAAATTATATACTTTATAGCACTCCCCGGAAAATTCAACCCCTACTTTATGTACAATTCTTTGAGATTCGGTCATTCCGAAACCGGTTTCCAAAAAAATTGGTAACAAAAAATAGTACATTTTATAGCACTCCCCGAGAAATTCTACTCCTTTATGTATAATTTTTTAAGAATCAATCATTTCCCGAAAAATTTAAAAAATTAAAAAAACCGGTTTCCAAAAAGATCGGTAACAAAAAATTATATTATCTATAATTCATTGAAATTCGGTGAATTATTTCCCGAAAAATTAAAAAAATTAAAAAAACCGGTTTCCAAAAAATCGGTAACAAAAAACTATACACATAGTGGCACTCCCCGGAAAATTCTACCCCTATTTCATATATTTTAATCAATTATTTCCCGAAAAATTTAAAAAATTAAAAAAACCGGTTTCCAAAAAGATCGGCTATACAAATTATACAGTTTGTAACACTCCCCGGGAAATTCTACCCCTGTTTTATATACAATTCTTTAAAATTCGGTCAATAAATTCCCGAGAAATTGAAAAAATTTCGGTACCGATTTCCAAAAAAATCGGTAATGAAAAATTATACACTTTATGGTACTCCCCGGGAAATTCTACCCTAGTTTTATATACAACTCTTTAAGATTTGATCAATTATTTGCCGAAAAATTGGGAAAATTTTGGACACCGGTTCCCAAAAAGATCGGTAACGAAAAACTATACACTCTATAGCACTCCCCGGAAAATTCTACCCCTGTTTCATATATAATTCTTTAAGATTCGGTTGAAAACTGTAGATTTGCATCAGTACAAAATTACCTTTTTCAAAAAGGTAAAAAAAAGGCGCCAAGTACACGCGTAGTTGTTACCTCGAAAAAAAACCAAATGGTAGTATCATTAATTTTAAATTTAAAAATATTTTAATAAAACCCAAATGGTACGTAATATATCTTTGTACCTCGAAAAAACCCAAAAGTGGGTAGGTAGTATCTTTATTTTCACAAAATTATATTACCTAACTTAACTCAAGTGACATGTATTTCAATAAAAGGGATGTGAAATCTTTATTTTCTTCTTCACAAAATTATATTACCTAACTTAACTCAAGTGACATGTATTTCAAAAAAAGATGTGAAATCTTTAAATTAAATTGCGCCAATTGTAAAAAAAATATGTATATTGCTTTGAAAGATAATTGTTATGCAACTATACTTTAAAGAAATAAAACCCAAGTGGTATCTTCGTATTTCTATTCAAGGGTCTTCCTATTCTAAACCAAGTGATAATAGCTTCTTAATTCTCTTTAACAAATTTTTAATATTACAAAGAATCATTTTAATTACAAAGAATTAAAGAAGTAACGGACAAAATAAAAATATTTAAAACAAAATAAATAAATGTTTTTGTAAAAAAACTTGGCGCTGCTAGACTTTGAAATTTAAACATTAAAATTTAAACATTAGTACTAAGATTTTTTATTAAATAAAAAACAATAAACATAATTTAGAGAAGAATGCGACAGGAGTAAAAATGCAGCGCCAAGTTTTTTTACAAAAACATTTTTCAAAGTAGGTAGTGCAACAATTATTTTTTGAGCCAATATATATGTTTTCTCTGTAATTGGCGCTGTAATTTAAAGAAATATCATTTCTTTTTTGTAATTGTAATAGATCACTTGAAGCGCGACTCTTTTTTTTGATAAGGTAACATAATTTTGTGATGTGTATCACTTGGGTTATAATTTTTCGGAAATAAAGATACTACTGCTTAGATTTTTTCGAGATTTTTCGAGATATAAAGATTATGTCTACCACTTGTTACTTATATTTTTTAGAGGTATAATACTACCACTTTCTCTTTTTTCGAGGTAACAACATATACACTACTATCCGTGTACTTGGCGCCTTTTTTTACCTTTTTTTTTAAAAAGTAGTTTTGTACGGATATCACGCCTTTTTGTAGTATTACGCATTTTATAAACAGTATGTACAGGGTAAAACTATTTGGAGGTATAATACTACCACTTTGTTTTTTTCGAGGTAACAACAACGGGGTAACAACATAATACATATACACTACTATGCGTGTACTTGGCGCCTTTTTTACCTTTTTTTAAAAAGATATTTTTGTACGGATATCACGCCTTTTTGTAGTGTGTTACGCGTCTTAATCTTATAAACAATATATCTTATAATCTTATAAACAGTATATACAAGGTATGAAGCTGAAAGTGTTACGGACTATTATTTCTAAAGAAAACAACAATTTAATATTTTGCTTAGTTTTTTAAAAATAATAATCTGTAACCCTTTTAGTTGTACACCTTGTATATATTTTTCAATTTCAACATAAAACGTAATCGCAATATAGCATGATTAATGTTAATAAGTCGTTAACTGTAAAATTTTTTATTTATTTTTATTCGCGTGTCTTACTGAGTGTTGTTCGCAATTGTATATGTACCGATATTTACAGGTATCGATGTTTTTGATAATTACAGATAGACACCTGTAACACGTGTCTCAAACTTACCTGATTTGTTTATTCTTTTATTTCCTTCAACTAATCGCAAATTAATTCTATTTGATAAAAGCAATTCTGTCAAATTTCTCATACATAACGCATCGTTTATAATTTTCTATTAATTATAAATATTAAATAATACGATATATATATTCGTACTCACATCCTTGAAAATTATTTCGGGAATTCAAGCGAATGTTACAACTAGATAAAATTATCTTTCATATTTTGACAGTTGAGTAGGAACATATTTGAGTTGGCGAAAAATGATTCTCTGAAACCGCACGTGTGTGTAAATAATTCAGTAGAAAATATATAATCTTCATTTCAAAATACATTTGCACACTACGTACCAAAAATATATAATATGATAACGTAGTTTTTGCTATTCAATTGATTGAATTTTAGAAAAGAAAAAGATTTAAAAGTATATAATTATGTGAGTCTATAAAGAGACATAAACTACGTTTACATGGCACTGTTGATCGGGTTTTATAACATCGGTAGTTCTTAGGCCAGTCAATCACAACTATTCCATTCTTCTGAAGAATGATTACGATTGGTCTTCCTGACAACTACCGATGTTATAAAACCCGATTAACGGTGTCATGTAAACGTAGTGCAAATTGAATCATATATATTTAATTGCCTGCTCATTAAATATAAAGTGCAAACACATAAAAATTGTATATTTTTCTATATACTTAAATGCAATAGGAAGAAATAATTAAACAAGTATCCTTGCATAGGAATATTATGCATAATTTTTACAAAACATATTTAAGATTCGCGCAATTAAAATATATAATAAAATTAATAACGATTCTATAAATCTTAGGTATATGTTAATAATACGACATGATCTTTTTAATCATGAAACTTACAAACTAACGGAAAAAGATTTGTATCCTAAATGCTAATAATTTTTCTAATGTAACAGTAATAATACTGAAAATATATGGATAGAAATATACACGGAGAAAAAGTTACGGTTGCTACAACAGAATAATGCTGTTAATTTTCGCCCATCCATACAAAAGGGTTATGGAAACCATAGTACTCTGGAAGTGACCTATAGTTTCCATATGGTTTCCATATGGTTGCCCTAACCTTAGTGAAGGTAGCTACTATATGGATGTTGCAACCATAATATATGGATGTTACAACCATAATGAACAATTATTCACCCGACAAAAAAAATTATTTATTTCGAAATTTTATTACTATTTTTTAACTAAATTTGTTTCTTAAGATGCAGTCTATGATAATAAATATTTTCTCGTATTTGAAAAAAACACTTACCTTTGATGGGATTCGAAATCGGGACCTCTGGATCCTGAGCCAACTGCCTTGCGTGGTCGACCACTTCTTAATTTAACGTAAGTGTTGTATATAGTCTACATATGTCAACCAGCGCAAATATATCATTTTTCAAAAATCATCTTAAGAAACAAATTCAGTTTAAAAAAAGTAATAAAATTTTGAATTGGATATATAATATAATATTTCTTATAATGTCGGGTGAATGTCAGAAACCAGTGTCGGCTCATTATACGAAATTTTGTGTTCGTAAATATATTTATGAAAAAAGTATATTTATAAAGGCCTATATCTATAATACATAAGACGCAGAACGCGAGTCGCAAGACACACGCAGCGACTCGCGTTCTGCGTCTTATGTAGATAAGCCTTAAAGTTAAAACATCCTTATCAAATCCACTTTATTCTATGCAGACATTCTTTTGCGCGCGAAATGAACTCTCAATCAGTGAGTGTTGTACCGTGCAGCTATATCTTATGGATCTCTCAACCATAATATTTGTGCTGCAGATCACATAAGAGGGATAGCAATAATCCTTTGATTGAGGCAACCATATACGAGAGTATTATAACCGAATGTTACGTATCGTAAGAACTACGGTTATGACAACTGTATAAATGGGCATATCCTAACAGCTACATTTAATGTAATATTAATTTAACTTGAATTTACATACATTTCTCTTTTAATCATAGAGAACATTGTTGTAACAACCGTAACAATTTTCTCCGTGTATATAATAAATAATAACATAATTAATGATATACAAGAGCTTTTGTCGCGCATATCGATTTTCAACAATGGCTAGATATTGTAACAAATACGTTTTACATTTATTCAAAAACAAATTATGTGTACACATAATAAAAATTGTATGAATTAAAATTATGTGTATACACATAATAAAAATGCGGAATTATTTTTATGTCAGACATAATTTTAATGCATCCTATTTTTATTATGTTAAGACATAATTTTAATTCATCCAATTTTTATTATGTCTAGACATAATTTTAATTTGTCCAGTTTTTATTATGTCTAGACATAGTTTTAATTCAACGAATTTTTATTATGTTATGACATAATTTTAGTTTTGCCGCTAAGGAATTTTTAAGTCGATTCTTATAAATTAAGATTGAATTCGATGTCTAGGTATCCAAGGTTGCCGATAACGGGTTACAAATAGTGCGCTCTATAGTTTTCGGTGTCCAGGTGTAATAATACGTTGAATTTGATGTCTAGGTGTCCCACGTTGCCGATGACGAGATCCACATAGTGCGCTCCGTAGTTTTCGGTGTCTACGTGTATTAATACCTCAAATTTAATATCTACGTGTCCTACATTCGGATTTAAAGTTATTAATACACCTAGTCACCAAAAACTACGAAGCGCACTATGTGGACCTCGTCATCGGCAACCTGGAACACGTAGACATTGAATTCAAGATATTATTACACCTAGACACCAAAAACTACGGAGCGCGTTATCTGAACCTCGTCATCAGCAACCTGGGACACTTAGACATCAATTTCAAGGTATTAATATACGTAGACACCGAAAACTACGGAGCGCACTATGTGGATTCCGTCATCGGCAACCTGGGACACGTGGTCATCGAATTCAAGGTATTAATACACGTAGATACCAAAAACTACGGAGCTCATTATCTAGACATCGTCATCGGCAACCTGGGACATCTAGACATCGCATTCAACGTATTATTACACCTGGACATTGAAAACTACGGAGCTCACTATCTAGACATCGTCATCGGCAACCTGGGACACCTAGACATCGCATTCAACGTACGATTACACCTGGACACCGAAAACTATGAAGCGCACCATCTCGATCCCGTCATCGGCAACCTGGGACACGTGGACATCGAATTCAAGGTATTAATACACGTAGACACCGAAAACTACGGAGCGCACTATGTGGACCTCGTCATCGGCAACCTGGAACACGTAGACATCGAATTCAATGTATTATTACACCTGGACACCGAAAACTATGAAGCGCACTATCTGTATCTCGTCATCGGCAACCTGGGATACCTAAACATCGAATTCAAGCTTGATTCATAAGAATCAATATATATTATATATATACATAAATTTAGCTAAATAGAAATCTTCTTTCTGACCGATAAGTCTATCGACCTTTAATAATTTACCTACTAGATCGTTCGAAATACGCGCGCGATATCGAAACTGGCGATACCTGCGCCGCCAGTGTCGAAAAAGTGAAAGGGACATTTTCTCTGATCACGTGATATATATATATATATATATATATATATATATATATGTATATATATGTATATATATGAAGGTGCGTGTGTGCGCGCATCCGGCCGGCGAAGACGAGATCACGATGGGCACGCGCGCGCGCGCGCACACACAAGCACACACACACACACACACACACATATTGTGTATATATATATATATATATATATATATATATATTAGCCGGCCGAACCATCGCGATCTCGCCTTCGCTTTTCATATGTATGTATATATATATATATATATATATATATATATATATACACATAAATATGAAAAGCCAAAATAAACCATTCCCCAAATCCATTTTTCTCCCAAGAAAGTTTAAGAATGATAGTATCTTGACTCACAATGAGACCACGCAACAATGGCCAATATGAGACTTTCGAGCTTTATAACTAAAAAACTATTGATTTTGAGACCTAGGTCCCATTGAGACTTTTGATCAGGAGGTCAGACAGTACAACATACTAAAATTTCAGACAATTTGGCCGGGAACCAAAATCCATATGGTTAGTAGGGGGGTCCTTTGAACTTCTTTTCGATATTTTCTTCGAAAGTACAGTGAACAACGAAAAGAAAAGATTACTTCATATTTTACGATATCTTTTTTTTCTTAAAGTTACAGGTATTTGAAATTTTCCAAATTTTAAACTGAATTTTTTTTTTAAATCCATAACTTAAATATGAGTAGAGATAAAAATCTAAAAAAAAGATTTCTTTTTTCCTCAATTTTCTCAAACAATCCGTTTTGCTCCTAATTTTCGAATATATTTTAAAAATATCAATTATTTACATTAAATTTACAAAATTGATGATAAAACCATAAAAATCAAAAATTGACATTTTAAAAACTTTTTAACTCGGAAACCACTTCTATTCCAAAACTGAAATTTTTAGGGTTGTTTAAGGATATAATGAAGTATATTCCCTGAAAATTTCAAAGAATTTCGAGTTGAAAGAAAAAAGTTCTGGCTATCTGAAAATGGCGATTTTTCGAAAATTAATCGGCTTTAGATGGCCATAACTTAACGAAATAGAAGCAATCAAGTAAAAAGTGGGTAGATTTCTTCAGATTCATATCTCTATAAATATTGACTATATTGTACAAAATACTTCTTAAAGTTTATGAATTCTTTACTTAATAACAAAATGCATTTGGTGGAAAGTAATAAATATAAGGTAAATATCCCTATGGCCGACCATGTTTCCTCTACCGACCACTTTGACGTGAAACGTTATTTACGAGGCTGCCGATTCACCAACACGTTAATTAGTGGAGTGAAAAAATTCCGGAATTTGTACAACTTTTGTTGGGTTGGCCTTATAGGTGTCGGCCATAGGGACATTTACCTTAATTGAAAACTTGCTAATTAGTAAAAAATAAAAATTATATTTCAATAATCATTGACTGCGACTGCATTGCAGTAAATACTTATTATAATTAATCAATTATTTTCTTTATAAAAGAGTTATGTCGTTCAAAAGAATACGACCGGCGTCTCATCTTTCGTCATAATTACTTTTAAGTTATTTCAAAAATATAGTATAAAAATTGTAAAACTTGGTAATCCTTAGAATAAATAATAATAAATTTATTTATTAATATTTCTGTAATGAATGTACCTTAATTTTTTCAATTTTCAGTTCAAAATTTATTTCCACCTCACAATTTGTTGTCAATCGTGTCATATATTCCAGTTTTCTTGATAAACCACGAAATTCGTGATCAATCCAAAATTTTTTATTTTCTTCTCTTGTTTTGGAAAAAAAGTCCAAAAATGTCAGAAATAATCTTAAAGAATTATTAATATTATTAATTATATTACTATTATTTTATATGTATATCTTATTCTTTGCAAGCCCTCCCTCTTTCTTTCACTCACTCACTCTCTCTCTCTCTCTCTCTCTCTCTCTCTCTCTCTCTCTCTCTCTCTCTCTCTCTCTCTCTCTCTCTCTCTCTCTCTCTCTCTCTCTCTCTCTCTCTCTCTCTCTCTCTCTCTCTCTCTCTCTCTCTCTCTCTCTCTCTCTCTCTCTCTCTCTCTCTCTCTCTCTCTCTCTCTCTCGGTGAGTTGAATAAGACGTATCTATTGTTGCTCTGTCTGTATGTTGGTTACTGCCGCCATTTGCCCTGTGGGGCCTCTCTTTTTAGTGGCATGAGATCAAGGGTTGTTATTGCTTGACTATTCGACAATCGGATGCATCGGTACTGCATTGGACTAGTCATACTCCTGGATGTAGACATTTGGAGGTTAAGCGTGCAATATACCGGCAAATGCTTGAGCGAGAGGAATGGGTGAGATGAGAACGACGCAGGCGCGGAGCGAGGACTAACTGCGTAAGCGCGACGAACGGGTAGTACGTGTGCGTTGACAGAAGAGAGACAATACAGAGGAGGATCGTTTTCGGAAGGATGGAGGAGTCAGAGATAGGGAAAAATATATGTAAGCAGTGTAAGAAGGCAGTTACGACGATATATGAATGTCAAAAATGTAAAAAGATCTTTCATAAGAGTTGCGCAAGCATGCATAAAGTGTATAATAGTAGTAAGGAATTGGTTAAATGTGAAGGAGAGATAAGGGAGAAAAAAACTGAATCTGTTAACAGTAGTACAAAGGCAACAGTAAATGTGAAACCAATAAATAGTGAAAAAGATAATAAGGGAATGAGAAAAGAATTAGGTGAGGAATATGAATTAAATCTGGATGATAAATTGAATGAAATCTTAGGTAAACTTGATTGCGTTAATAGAGAGAATGATGTTATAAAAGGAATAATAATACAGAAGGTAATAGAATGTAAGGCTGAAATAGTTAGTGAGATTCGGAATATTATTGCGGTAGAAATAGAAAGTCAAAATAAAGAAATAAAAGAGCAGATTAATAAAATGCGAGAAATGGTCGAACAAACAATATTTAAAGGTTACAAAGGTACAAGTAGTAATGAAAAAAATAACTTAAAAACATATGCGCAAACTGCTAGAAAAGTAAACATAGAGAGAGTTGTAGTTCAGCCAAAGAAATCACAATCAAATGAAGCGACGCTAGATCAGATTAAAGATAGGGTAGACGTAATGAGTTTAGGCATTGGAGTAGATCGTGTGCGAAGTGGCCAAAGGGGAGCTATAATTGTGGAATGTGAAAAGAGGAGCGATAAAGACAAATTAACTGCGGAACTAGAAAAACAAATAGGTGATCAATACAAAATTAAAACTGTTAATAAAAAGCTACCTAAAATTAAAATAATCGACATAGAAGAAGATTTAAATGGGATAGAAGCGGATTTCGTTAAAAAAATAATAACACAGAATGACTTAGATAGAGATAATGAAAGCATGGAGATTAAAGTAATAAAAAAGATACAAAGAAAAGGGAAAGAAGGAGCTATGATATTAGAAGTAGATCCAAAAACACATAAAATAGTGGTAGAATTACAAAAAGTAAATATAGGATGGAAAAAATGTAGAGTCTTTGACTATGTAAGCGTATTAAGATGTTATAAATGTTGGGGACATGGCCACCTTGCACAAGAATGTAGAAATAATGTAATATGTAGGAAATGTGCGGGAAATCATAATGAAAAAGAATGTCGATCACAAGATAAAAAATGTGCCAACTGCATCTCGATGGTTAAAGAATTTAAAATGGTAGGAATAGATATTAATCATGAAATAACGGATAGAGAATGTGAATCATATAAAAAAATAGTAAATATAATGCAGAAAGATATTATATATTATGATGGTTAACAGTTACAGAAAAGTAGGAGAAAAATAGATAGAAATAAGCAAAGAGGTTTGGAGGAAACAGATATATTGTTACTTAATGCACAGGGTTTTCTGGTACATAAAGACGAAATTGAAAAATTAGCAAATGAAATCAGACCAAGAATTTTATGTCTTACAGAAACACATGTACACGAAGAAGTTGGTGATGTGGAAATTAGTATTGAGAATTACAATGTAGTTAGAGCAAATACCAATAGAAGTCGGCGGACGGGTGGAGTCTTAACCTACATAAAAAAGTCATTGAGATATAGAATAATAGAGAATATAGAGGATGATGAGAGGGAGAACAAGCAGGTTATGTGGTTGAGTGTAATACAGGTTAACGTAGGGGAAGGTGAAGATATTGTAATTGGTAATGCATACCACTCACCAAGCACAAGTGATGGTAAATTTATTGAATTAATTGTTAATCAGTGTGAAAGATTAGTTGATAAAGGACATGTAATCATACTAGGGGATATGAACATTGATATGAGTAAAAAGAATCATTATACGGATAGGCTTAATAGAGAAATGGGAAGTCTGGGGTTGAAGCAACATGTACAAAAACCGAGGAGGTGTGAAAGGGGTTCGAGGACTATTATAGATTTGGTATTTTCGAATTTCTTTAGTAGGGTCGATGTGCTGCAACTACCAAAAATTACAGACCATAATATAATAAAAGTCAATATTAGTACAATGAACGATAAAGAAAATGAAGAAACTATTACATATTATAAAAGAGACTATAGTAACTTTAATGAGAAACAGTTTAAAAGCTTATTAGATGACAATCTGAAAGACAATATAGAATGTAATAATAATGTGGATTTATTAGCGAATAGTACAATAAACGTTATAATAGCAGCAATAGACGAAATCGCGCCGAAGATTAAAAAAGTTATACCTGTTAGATGGAAATTTAAAAGATGGATAGATGAAGAAGTGAGGAAAGTACTAAGGATAAGAGACAGAGCATATAAAAAAGCAATGCAGTCAAAGATGGAAAAGGATTGGAAAGAGTTCAAAAGATATAGAAATAAGGCAGTAGCTAAAATTAGAGAGAAGAAAAGAGATTATTATGAGAAAAATATAGATGATAACAGGAACAAATCGAGGGAGATGTGGAAATCGTTGAAAGAATTAATAGGCACAAAGAAAACGAGAGCGGAGTTTAAAAGTGTTAAATTTGATGGGATAAGTTATACGGATAAGGAAGTAATTGCGGATAAGTTTAATAGATTCTTCATTGAGAGTGTAGTTGGTATTGTAAACGAAATAGATAGAGTGGAAAATACACAAATTGAATATGAAAGGGAAGGCAGCAGTGAAATGAAGGAATTTAAAGAAATAACTGAAGAACAATTAGATAAAGTAATAACAGGGATAGATATAAAGAAAGGAGGGAGAGAAGGTATTACAGCAGAGGAAATTAAAATGACATGGAGAATAAATAAAGATAAGATACTCGGATTAATAAATAAATCTTTACAAGAAGGAAAAGTGCCGGAAAATTGGAAAAATTCAATAATCACACCAATCCCAAAAGTAGTAGGTAGTGACAAAGCTGAGGATTATAGACCGATAAACACTTTACCGGTCTATAAAAAGATTTTAGAACAAGTGGTAAAGGATCAGCTACTCGATTACATTGAGAAAAATGAAATATTAATTGCAGAACAGTCAGGTTTTAGATCAGGGCATTCGTGTGAGACAGCGATTCAAAAAGTACTTATAGAATGGAGACAAAGAATGGATAAGAATGAGAGAATAGGAGTAATGTTTATAGACTTTAAAAGAGCATTTGAAACAATTGACCCGAAAGAATTAATTAAAAAGTTGAAAATGTATGGTATAGCGGGAACGGTACTAAAATGGTTTGAATCATATTTGGAGAATAGGACTCAACAAGTTAAAATTGGAAATATATTGTCTAGTAAACTTGAAATTAAGACAGGAGTACCACAGGGATCCATATTGGGGCCATTGTTGTTTATTCTATATATTAATGATGTGATTACGGTATATAGGAACAGAAAATGTAGGTTTAGACTCTTTGCTGACGATAAAATGGTATATGTGTATGGTGACAATATGGATGTTATAATTCAAACTTTAAATGAAATATTGATTGCACTGACTGAATGGTTGAATAAAAATTCGTTAAAAATTAATGTTAAAAAGACTGTGTTTATGGCTATTTATGACCCTAGGAAAGTAAGTAAGAGAACCAATTATAATATATATATAGGAAATGAAACAGTTAAAGAAGTGCATGATACAAAATATTTAGGTATAATTATAGATAGGTATTTAACTTTCGAGAAGCATGCTTGGTACATGGCAAAAAAAGTAGGAAAAAAAGTAGGGTTTTTAGGACGAATAAGGAATGTTGTAAGTAGTTATGTAAAAGTATTGATATATAAAACAATAATCGCGCCGCATTACGAATATTGTAGTAGTATAATGTTAAATTTCAATCAAGGCTTGATGCAAATGTTACAAAAAACTCAAAATCGTGCAATGCGAATAATACTAAATGTGAATAGGTATACGGCGATTAAATCTATGTTGGAGGCTTTATGTTTTATGAGTGTAAAACAAAGAATGGAATATAATGTATGTATACTAGTATATAAGATGAGAAATAATATGGTGCCAGAATACTTATCAAGTGAAATAAAAAAAATTAGTGAGAGACATGCATATAACACTAGAAATAATGCAAACATAGTAGTAGAAAGGACACGAACACTAAAAGCACATAAGAATCTAACGTATAGCGGGTTCCAAATGTTTAATAATATTCCAGTAGAAATACAAAATATAACGGAAATAAAAAACTTTAAAACGAAGCTGGCGAAATACATAAAAGAGAGAGACAATAAGAGCAGATAAGTGTAAATGGAGGGGGAAGGGTAGTGGTGTGATTGTTAGTGTATAAAAAAGTTATTCAGGCACAAATGTATGGGTTGTTTATGTAATATATATTTTATAGCTAGTTTATGTATAAAGTAGCCAAAGGCTAAATAAAGACATCAATCAATCAATCTCTCTCTCTCTCTCTCTCTCTCTCTCTCTCTCTCTCTCTCTCTCTCTCTTTGTTAATGAAATCAGAAATTTGGGTGTAATTTTTACGTCTAGCTTGTCTTGGAGGAAACACATTTTACACATCTCCCAAAAAGTTCATTTTTCTTTGCATAAACTTAAGTTTAATAAAAATTCACTTTATACGGGGCTGAGGATAAGACTCGTATTAGCTCTAATTATGCCACACATTGATTACTGTTGCTTAGTCTATCACGGTTTAAGTGGTGAGTTAAATACTTTATTGCAGAGACTTGTCAATTGTTGCATCCGCTTTATCTTTGATCTTAAGAGAAATGAACATATTACTCCGTATAGACGCCAACTAAGATGGCTTTCAGTTGAAAATAGAAGACTATATTTTCTAGGTTGTCAAATGTTTCGCATACTTCACATGTGCTCCCCTTCTTACTTGCGTGAAAAATTTACGTTGCTTGATCCGCTGTTGAGAAGATCTGACCGCCTTTCTCATGCGTCTCATACATTTCATATTCCTTCTCATAGAACAACCACCTACAGAAACTCTTTTTATCTTTCTTCTATCTATTTCTGGCACTCACTTCCTGTTAATATCACCTCTACTTCCTCATTCCCTGCCTTTAAGAATCTTCTCAAAGCATTTTTACTTGCTCGGGAAACAGGGTAACATTCCTGCTTTTGTCTTCTGTTTTCTTCTGTACTTCTCGCTTACTACTGTTTTTTCTTTACTACATATTATATTGTACATATAACTAATTAAGTTGCGTTAGTTATTAGTTTCATTGTATATATTGTGTTTATTGTTAGTTAAGTCGCGTATTGACACCTCAGTTTTGGTTCTTTACTGCTTTATTCTTGCTTGTCTCATGCGAGTGAGAGCACACTTATTCTGTGCTGCAACACTGTATCTATCTTTGCCCTTTAGCCTAGCTTGGGCATAATAAATCATATCATATCATATCATATCTCTCTCTCTCTCTCTAATGACATGGAATGGGATGAATGGTAAATGAAAAAGAAAAATCATTTAAACTTTTTACCATATTATATACTTATTTATTTGTCATGTGGCATGAATTTTGTGTCAACATGAATTCATATAAATAGGTTAGATTACTATGCACTTTATTCCCCTGATGGGGTTGAAAGGGCGTTTTTAGGGACGCCAACTTTTTACAAAATCATTTTACATTTACTCGCTTTCTGCCACCTAATTACTCTGCCTATACACACACACCCACACATACATGCACACAACGCTCGCCTTGTCTTATCCTTAGAATCCGTACAAATATATATTGCTTATAGATAAGTTACAAAATTGATATAGTATTTTTTTAAAAGCGCAACCTTAACTGAGGAAGTAAGAAAATAATGGGAGTTCAAGGCAACTTCTTTACCTGAAACACACAAATGTAACAAGATGATTAATATAAAGCAATGTTTATTCAATATATTTTGTATTAGAAAAACGAGTAACTTACCAGTGTTCTTCTTCTTCTTCAAAGTTCTCCATATCGAATAAACGACGTAATCCAAAAATATCAATGTCCGCGGAATTTTCCCAGATTTCAGCATTGTTTTCCTGGTCAATCGTCCTAAACCAACTTATCCAACGCTGAAATTTATCCGATAAGCGCATTTGATCGCTGCTGTGATTTTTCCTGATCGTCTCCGTCGAATGGGTTCTTCTTCTGCTGGTTAAGGGGGTGAAACCCCAGGATAATTAGCTGGTATTCGGCGATGTGGATTGTTGTTTGATAATTGAGTTTAGTTGTTTGATAGCTGTTTGATAGCTGTTTTTAGTTGTTTGATAGCTGTTTGATAGCTGTTTTTAAAGATGTTTTTAGTTGCTTGATAGCTGTTTTAAAGAAGTTTGATATCGGTTCAATAGCAGTTATACAGATCGCAGTTATACAGACAGCTGTTTTAGTTGTTTGATAGCTGTTCAAGAGCTGTTTGATAGCTGTTTTTAGCTGTGTCATAGCGGTTCAATAGCTGTTTCATAGCTGTTTCATAGCGGTTCAATAGCTGTTTGATAGCTGTTCAATAGCAGTTATACAGATCGCAGTTATACAGATAGCTGTTTTAGTTGTTCGAGAGCTGTTTGATAGCTGTTTTTAGCTGTTTCTAGCTGTTTTATAGCGGTTTAATAGTTGTTTGATAGCTGTTTCACAGCTGTTTTTAGTTGTTTTTAGTTGTTTCATAGCAGTTCAATAGCTGTTTGATAGCTGTTTCATAGCGGTTCAATAGCTGTTTGATAGCTGTTCAATAGCAGTTATACAGATTAAACCACTGAAAGTCAATAACGCGATATCGTTTTCAAGAACTTACGTGCCTCGCAGTGACTTCATTGCACACGTGCAAAACTGCACATTGTAGATTTTTCGGAAGGCGCAATAGTATGGATGCTGAGATCACAATAAAATTAGATATGAAAAAAAGCAAACAATGTAACAATAGTGAGATGTATAGAAGGATGAATTTGATGGTACGCTCAGTAGTCGAGAACTGGAAGTAAGAGTCGGTTGGTGTGGTTGATCGTGTTCGGTCGTGTTTGTCTTGACAAAAAATTTTTTCAAGCGTTGCGACTGTTGCTGTCTGCACTGTGATTTCCAACATTAATACCGTGTATTGGTGCCTTTTGAGGCCTGCAACGTTTTTTTTCGATGCTCTTTGCGGCTTATACGAAAATTGGTTCGTCTTGGCCATCTTAATGCTACTGTATATCAAGGCCCACCAAATTTAACATGATATGAACTACGAATACGAAGAACTTTGCAAACCGGTGTTCAATCCTAAAATCAGGAAACCGATCGTAAAAATCAGCGAACCGCTCGTGAGGAATTGTTGCAGATCGGATTTGTGAAGAGTCGACGTAACGAGATACCTGATCCGTCGCGAAATCGGAATCGCCGATCGCCAATCGAACCGGATGTTTCTCTATTACCAAATATATTGGAAAAGAATAGGGGACGGTCGAAAAGACGGTAGAGAATATAATGTCTAATTGATTTAGACGCGTTAGTGCAATACCGCAGTTTTATCATTAAAATAAAATGGATCTCGAAGAATTGTTTGAAAGAGAAGAAAGAATGGAAGTTGAAGCAAACGATGAAGAAATGGAAGTGAATGAAGAAGAAGAAATATCTGATGAAGATGCAATATTGTCAGACGATTCGTGTGACGATAGTGAAATGTCTGATACGGAAGAAATTTTTAGAGTGTTGAATCATGCAGAAGTAAATGCGTTAAATCCTCTGACAAAGATGTGCTGCACATACTGTTATTTCACTTCAGGACAGGTGAAGTTTTGTGCGTCATGCATTGTGAGAATCAGTGGATTATTCTCGATGTTATACGTTTATCGCAGACACGACACATGTCCGTATATTCTCATGGACGGTCTTTTCTGTTCATCTTGTAGAGACCCATTATATCTTATTTCACCGTGTAATCTGTGTCCTATGTGTGTTTTTGTGTAAATTTTAACTGTGTAAATAGCCTGCAGTATTTTAGTGTATACATATTATTGTTTAAAATTAAGAGACTATGGCCTGTATTCTGAAGGTGACTGACTCAAGAGCCGGAGGTTTCTGGTTCAAATCCAGCGGTGGTGAGCAAATTTTCTAAGTACAATAAAAATTTATTTAATTAAGCTTGCATGTAATAGCGTGAAGAGTTAATGGAAAAACGCGAACGCAATACCCCCCCCCTCCTCCGCGGACCGACGCTGCCGTTGCACGCAGACCCTTCCCGATACGATAATTCCTCCGCATAAACGAAAGATTTTATAGTAACTACGATGATATCGTTCGTATAAGTTACTACAGAAGTAATACTCACGTAAACGTAAACTATTATAATTCCTGTCACATATAATCATTCTTTTTGTTACAGTGGATATGGGTAGACAACGTGCCCGCACTTGAAATACAACTAAATAATATGGTGAGGATTCGGATCCCTCGCAATCCGGTACGTATGAATATTTTCATAGATTTCACATTTTTAAAATTTTTGTTTATCCTGTTTTCAGCACCATATATACATGCACGAGATAAAATAGCATGAGGATTCGTAAATTTGGCGCGCCAGCGTTGGATAAGTTGGTTTAGGACGATTGACCAGGAAAACAACGCTGAAATCTGGGAAAATTCCGCGGACATTGATATTTTTGGATTACGTCGTTTATTCGATATGGAGAACTTTGAAGAAGAAGAAGAACACTGGTAAGTTACTCGTTTTTCTAATACAAAATATATTGAATAAACATTGCTTTATATTAATCATCTTGTTACATTTGTGTGTTTCAGGTAAAGAAGTTGCCTTGAACTCCCATTATTTTCTTACTTCCTCAGTTAAGGTTGCGCTTTTAAAAAAACACTATATCAATTTTGTAACTTATTTATAAGCAATATATATTTGTACGGATTCTAAGGATAAGACAAGGCGAGCGTTGTGTGCATGTATATGTGGCAGAGTAATTAGGTGGCAGAAAGCGAGTAAATGTAAAATGATTTTGTAAAAAGTTGGCGTCCTTAAAAACGCCCTTTCAACCCCATCAGGGGAATAAAGTGCATAGTAATCTAACCTATTTATATAAATTCATATTGACACAAAATTCATGCCACATGACAAATAAATAAGTATATAATATGGTAAAAAGTTTAAATGATTTTTCCTTTTCATTTACCATTCATCCCATTCCCTGTCATTAAAATTAAGCTGTCTTCGTTTATCGTTTACTTAAATGTAATATTAAAAATTAAATATCGCGAAAATCTAAACAATTAAATATCGTTGGTGAAGAAAAGACGCGCGCGAACGGGGCCGCGAGTGAGAACGCGCGACGTTGACCACAGCTCTATTCATTTTAATTTCTCGCGGTATTTCCACAAAACACCTCGCATGCATTGTACTTGTTTATGTGAACAGTCAAATTAAGTATACGTGACAACGCTTACTCGCTATTACGTTCCTGGAATTCCTCCAGCGATGCTAGTATAGGCTAGATAACGCGCAACACGTACCATTTTTGCAGATTAAACGTACAAAAGAGTTCACAGTTTCTCGTAGCGATACTTTTATTCGCGCGTTTGTCACTCGCAAAATTCTCACCGTTAAACATAGGGTTTATCCATACATAGTCATGTCGTTGCATGAAGTTCTGTATGCAGCCACGATCGAGTACAACGTCTCCCGCATCTTTGAGAAATTGACGGGGTTTGATGTGTTTAATTACCGCACCAGTCAGTATATGATGTCAGTATATGACTTTCAAGTATCTATCTCGCGCCATCTGAGTTCTGCCTCACTCACACTGTATCCGGGACTTACGTGTACAAAACGTTGACGTACCGAATCTTTCAGGCCTTCGAGACGTGCGATACAAGCGATCAATGACCGATCAATGATCTTTGAGACCGATCGATAATCGTGGCCGTTTAATTCGGCTTTGTTCTTCCAACGATTCGATAAACTCGTCACATCGTTGCTTCCACGCGGTAAATTCTTCCCGCTGTAACATCTTCAAACCTTTCGCTATCGTAACAAGAATCATCCGAAGGAACTGCATCTTCATCAAACATTTCTTCTTCTTCATTAACTTCAACTTTAATTTCTTCATTGATTTCAATTTTCTTTAGGAGGTGCGATTTCCATTTTACTTTACATAAAATTTGATGTACCAATTTCCGGATCTCGACTATTATTGAGTGAAGTCATCGTGACATTGTTCTTGATATCATATCATTGACCTGTACAGATTTAGTGCACGTGTTCGATGATGTCATTGTGTGACATGTTGCGGCATGTTCTTGAAAACAATATCACGTCATTGGCTTATGCAAAAATTAAATTGTATTTAACTTCGTCCCTGCCAACACCATGCTTACAGCAGCCGTATATCGGCGCGCTATTTGAAAATACAACAATTGCAATTTTGTGAACGTTCGATGAAATCATCATTTATCATGACGCGTCGCAATATGTCTTTGAAAAAGGTATCACGCCATTGACTTGTGTGGATTTAATCTATATGATCGCAGCAGCCATACATCGGCGCTATGCAAGATTTGCATTTTTGCATGTGTTTGATAAAGTCAGTGCATAAGTATAAAAATGCTTAAACATCTCTTGTCGTAAATATGATAAATCTGTATTTTGGCGAGTGGACCATTCTTCAGCTACATCTCGCACGCGAACGCGGTTTTGAGTGTAACAAGGACTTGTGTTGTTTGAGTTTAAATTTTTTTGAAAAAATACAGTAAGAGAAAAGAATATTTTATTTTTTGAGATTTAAAAACAGTGTTAAAATTTAATTACATAAAATTTATGAAACCAATACAACCCATAATTATTGGGTTGCTGGACGGGGTTCTGCCTCGGATGTATCCCAAAACATATGATAATCTTATACATAGTTTCTGCATCATCGGGCTCGAGCCCTGCTACGTGGGACGGAGATCTCCACGTATACGCTTATGTCAGGGGTGCTATGCGGCGTTTCACCTTCAGTTGCGTGGATATGAAAGAAAAGTGCAATGGCATGGCATTTCATCGCGGTTGCATGGGTTCCCAATCCATGTTAAAACAATGTGCTTCAAGTGCGAAAAAATAATTATGCGTATAAGGACTGCAGATGAGTGCCGCGAGTGTATTGAAGCGTATTTAAACAATGAAAGAGAGTTTGCGAGATTCAATAGATGTCGTGAAATCTATGAGATAGAGCTTCACGAATGAGATTAGTATGTGATGATGAGAGTGAACAGCTCTGTATTGCGTGTGATTTATTGTAGTAGTATAATGCTAGTTGAGAGGAAAAATGTGTGAGTAAGTAAGAGGAGAATATGGATGAGTTTTATACTTATATATATATATATATATATATATATATATTGTAGGACATGACTATTGCATATTGTATTATTGACGTTCTGTATATGTTGTTGGATATACTATGCTTGTCATACGTCGATGCATTGGCGGCGTCCGCAAAGAGTGAAAGAATTACGCCTAAATTTAAACGTTTATGTCTTATGTCGAGTTTATTGTGTGCAATCGGCAGATAGTTCTGTACTGCTAATGAACTACTACAATAAACTATTCTAAAAAACCTTTAGTGAAAATTTATACTGTGTTTGACTAGCTTTCTGTCCCTTTTCCCGCAACATTCCCATATTACTGTATGACTTCAAATAATTAATGCAGAACTCGAACTTTATGCTTATAACGTACGTAGGAGCTGTCAAATAAATTTATCATTTTCTTCTATGTTATTTAAATCGCAAATATAACAGGTATGTTAATTCCTAAAAGATTATAATAAAAATAATGTTTAAAATATAATTAATATTTAAAATATAAATTGTATTAAATATAGATACTTAATAAATGTAGATTTGTTAAACATTTTTAACCAACTGAAATATTAGAAAATATTTAAATGTATATATAATATTAAATTTAAATAAAAAATATGTGAACGCGAACGAGAAGACGCGCGAACGGTGGAGATATAACGGGTGACGGGCGCGAGAGACGCGCGCGAACGAGAAGACGGGGGACGGGGAAAACATCTACGAGGGGGAGATAACGCGAGCGTGCCGTGTGACGTCACGCGGACCCTTTTCACCGCGGACCCCCTTTCACCGCTTACTGACGCGGCCGTTGCACGCGGACTCCCTACCCGCGGCGCGGCGTCTGAAACCGCGAACGCGGTTCCCCCTCTCCCCGCGGACCCCTCTACGCGCCAGCAGCAGCCATACATCGGCGCTATTTGCAAAATTTGCAGTTTTGCACGTGTCATTGTATAAATATAAAAAAATGCTTAATCATTTCTTGCTGGAAAGATGATGGATCTGTATCTTGGCGAGTGGACCATGTACAATGCGCTACATTACAAATAAATGTGTATAATATGGTTTCTTCGTTTCTCTATAAAAAAATCCTGCAAAATATATATTTTAAAAATCTTTTAAATGAAAATACCCTCATTAATAATTTTTTACATTCTTTTTCTGACGGAAGAGATTTTACCACTTCTCAATATAAATATAAATTTATCTTGCTATGGTTTCATTGTCCGCAATTGCTCTGATCGTATCGCTGATAAGGCGTGCAATTTGATAAAAATTCGATTATTGATTGTGAATTATTAGCATACGCTTTGGATACTATTGTGTATAATGCGCTACATGATAAATAAATGCATATAATATGGTTAAAAAATTTCCTTTTCATTTACTGTTCTCTTTTGTTAAGCTATCTTTATTTAGTAGTTTTCGCATAATTTCTGAACGAGAACGCGCGAGGGAAAGAGACACGCGCGAGGGAGAGATAACGCGAACGGGGGCCGGGAGTCGGGCGCGCAAACGGGGGCCGGGGGTTGGGAGGAACCGCGCGCGAACGAGAAGACGCGCGCGACCGGGGGCCGGAAGCGAGCGAGAACGCGCGAAGGAAAGAGACCGCGCGAACGAGAAGACGCGCGCGACCGGGGGACGGGGGCGAGGGAGTTTGAGTTTGAGTTTGTTTATTATGCCATAGTCAAGACTTTAGGCAAATGATGAAAAATACATGGATGTACATGAAGTAAACAAGAGTAAAATAAAAACAAAAAATTGGAATAAGTAAGAACTAGAAAAATACAGAACAGGTAAGACAATTATAATAAAGCAGTGAGCAAAAGCGGAAACAATAAGATAACAATGACTATATTGCAAAGAGTAATAACAATTACTAATCATTTCCACCTCAGCAAATGCTTCAGAACTAAATTTCGTTGACGGTATTAATGACTGAAATAATGCTGAGGAAATAAAAATCAACGGAACGGGAGAGATAACGCGAGCGGGAGCGTGTGACGTCACGCGGACCGGCGTGGCCGTTGCACGCGGACCCCTTCCGCGGCGAAAACGCGTACGCTCCGCGGCGCGGCGAAAACGCGGTCACCCCGCGGCGCCGGAAAACGCGGACCCCCCCTTCGTCCCGCGGCGCCCGAAAAAACGCGGCTTCCCCCCCCTCGTCCTGCGGCGCCCGAAAAACGCGGTTCCTCCCTCCCCTTCTTGTGGCGTTCGAAAAACGCGGTTCCCCCCTTCCTCCCCGCGGCGTTTAAAAAACGCGGTTCCCCTCCCCGCGGTCTCCCCCCCGCGGTTTCCCCCCGCCTGCGGTTTCCCCCCGCCCGCGGTTCACCCCCGCCCCTCACCCCCCCCTCGGCCGCAAAATCCGACACCTGTGTGTAACCCGATATTACACACACACACACACACACACACACACACACACACACACGCGCGCGCGCGCGCGCGCGCGCGATATCACACATACACGCACGCACACGAACTCATTTAGAACCGGCCTGGTTTACCTACTAAAGAGATTAGAAATAATACAGATATTAAAGATAATGTTTTAAATTAATTTAATTTAAACATTTATTATGAACTTTTCTATCATTATTTAATAATTCTTTTATTTTAATTAATTAAGATAGTTGCATTACAATTTTATATGTAATAGTAAATATAAGTATTTTCTCATTTTGTTTATAACTAAACATTATTTCTCAATTTTTACAATGTATTATTTATGCTTTTCTTACTTTGCGAAAAATTATACCTTATCTAGTTGCAATATTAATCTATTTAATTTTATTTTATTTTTGTGCTCTATCGTTCCAGTATATACGATAATAAATTCAATTAACTTTGAACTAACTCTTACTCCTTAATCATTTTACATTAATAATTTTATTGTTTATAAAAAATACCATTTTATATATTATTTTCTTTACGAACTGATTTATTTATTTAATAGCGTATATCATTACATATGTTACTTATATTATCACATATTACATTATTATTGCAATTTCTTAACTCATCTCAAATCATTCATCGCTGCGGCATTGCCGGTTTTTGAATAATGAACAGTCATAACGCACGAGCATATAGAACGATGCGCCCGAATGACCACGCTCGATATCTCGATAGTTTGACATGTCCAGGCATTTGTACCGAATAGTGTACGTACGCTTTTAGAAATTAAGTCTTTACGCATTTCTGCGCGTTACGACTGATCTACGTATTTCGTGTGTCATCTTTGAAAATTTTAAAGAAAACATACGTCTCGCGCATTTTTATATCAAACGTTTTAGTTGTTATTACGTGTAAATTATGCGAAACTTGCGTAACATGTTTGACGGCATATCTTTTATTATGAAAATAAAAACGTGTTCGCGTATTGTAGTAAAAAAAAATGTTTAAGGACGGTCGTGTTCTATTCTATAATACGGTGAAAAGTTACGACTTTTATTATATAACGTTTGGGACGTGCGTGTAATGTGTACAAGTAGAAGTATATAAGAAATAAATTTCATAAAATTTACATGGAGGATTTTTAGAAAAAGAAAAAAATTTACGATACTATATGTGGGAAAATGCTGTATTCATTAGAATGAAGCAACATGCGTCTTAGGAAAGCACTCATGAACAAAAGAACAAAGACTGGCGCGTTCTTTTTGTTACCGTGCACTTAGCACCATGTAGAAGTATTACGTCTTTGGTTTTTTTTGCATACTTGTTCGTCGTACAAGATTCATAAATACACGAAAGCGTTGTAAAATAATGATGCATTAGTGTTTCGTGAAACAAATGTTCGTGGACATGCGACAAAGAAAAAGGGACGTGTATTAAGTGTAAAAAAATCTTACTTTTATCTTTTGTTACCTCTCAAAGTATTTCGGAGAACACGGTTTTACGACAGGATGTATAGTAGCAAAATTAAATTACTTTCGTGCGTCAAACAGCGAGCGAAACGTTTGTTCAAGTTTATTTCCGATGAGCGATGCTTCGCATCTTCTTCGGCTATCGAAATACAAATTGTTTACAATGCATACAACGTTGAAGAGAATGTAAATCCGCGTGTTCCGTGCACGTTGTTTCTCATTTTGTTTTACCTTTTTTGTTATGGATTCTTTTGGCCATAGTACGCGTACATTTGTACGCGTGTAGATCGTAACATGATAGAGTTTGTATTAACTGTGCGTGTGAAAGCATCGCGCGTATGTTATCACGGTTAAAATTGTTTACATGTTTTTGTCTAAGTTCCCCGACATTTGCGAAGTACGTGCGAAAAATAAAAATCTTGCTACGACTGTTGTCAAATATAAAGCACAGACATCGTATATGTTAAAGATTCGCTGGGTGGCGTATAAAAATTTGGAAAAAAAAGGGTAACACATCAAACTACATTTTGTTTCATATGATAATCAAGTACGATATACCACAATATTTGCTAGTTTCACGTCTAGAAATCAGTAACGTAGATTTTTTTTGCGTGATCGTACAACGAACAGACGACGACGATGATTATTTTTACGTTGTTACTAACAACAAAAATTAAATTTATAAATATAGATTTATTTTCGCAAGACGAGATATATCTTTTGAACGTAATAAAAACAAAAAATTAAAAAGGGACGTTTTGCGTCCTGACCGTGTTTTCTTCATCTGTAACACGTGGTACGCAAAAATAAATTGAACGCACGAAATTCGTATGTATGTGCATATGTTATCCGAGTCAAGCAGACTTAAAAAGTGAGCGTGAAAAAAAAATTTGATCATTTACAATACGTTACGTTGAATTTTTCGTACGTTAATTTTTGGCAAATCAAACGTGTGCATGTTACAACAACGATGCGCGCCTTTTCTAGGAGATGTAACGCGTAAATGACGGTCACGTTCATCGTTTATGTTTGCTGTTAAGTCGTTCCAACAAATAAATTTCAGTCAACATGTAAGAAAGCGCGCGTGGCTTCTATATATAGGTGTTTCTACATATCTAGCTTCACACACACACACAAAATGTATGAAATGTACAAAACGTTTACGTGGAAATTAATAAATATAACGTGTACGAAGAAAGCATACAATAACCATTTTATCACTAATTCTCCGCGTGTCAAAAGTTAGCAGCATTCGCAGACGTATATTTTTGCAATGTACGGTCTCTATATTGTTTCGACAATCTATATATATAACATCGTCGTGAATATCATAACGTAACGTAAAACTTAAATTTTTTGTGCGAAGTTTATTTAAACAAAATTTACTTTTTGAACATTTTTATGTCTTTTTTTTTTAATTGAACCTCGTTTATCAAAGGGAGACGACAGGCTACTACGAGCCACGCTGTCACATACACTTAGTACAAATTTTATTATGCGTTACGAGTATCGATCACGCAATATATCTATATACATACAAATACAAAGATCTAACAGGAACAGAAATCTTTTCTTCCTTTCTATTTATTGGATATTCCTTGGAGGTTGGTGCGTGCGCGCGCCGATGGACTGGACGTATACCGTTCGGTATATGAGCGGAAGATGCACCTAGATACGCGACCGATATCTTTCGAATAGGACGTCCTGTAATTTCAGGTATTTGTTACGAGATGCTGCAAATGATGAATAAGAGGGAAGTCGGCGGTAGTGTAACTCGAAGGGAGAGTCGAGAGGATGGCCAGTGTCCCATTGATGAAGTTGATACCAAATGCCTGGTTATTTACCTATGCAAATTTGAATCATGTTATAAAAGAATTTCATGATTAAATTAAATAATGCTTCGTTGTCTTAATTGAAAAAATTATGTGTAATAAGTGTGACATATTGTTTCTATTAGGGGCTTGGACAAGGAGCTGCTAATGATACTCGTAAGCCATGGAGATGGCGCATAGACAGAGTGGGCTGCGCATGCTTTCGTATACCACTGCCAGATCGTCTCAAGCTATAGCAGGTATAACGAGCGATAAAATGACGTTGTACGGTGTGCAGTTTTCGTCGGAAGTGGATTTAACGCCTAAATGGAAAATCGATGTTACATAACTTTTTATTTGGTATCGCTGGCCTTACGAGTACGTATATGCTCCGCGATCGACGACAGGCATGGTCGCATTCGGTACATGAGAAATATCGTAGGCGACAAAAAGGTTTTCAGGTACGTATGTAATATCTATTCTAATTCAAAATATAAGTTAAGCATTTGAAATAATATTAAATGTGCAATAATTTTTTTTTTTAAACGTGTAACAAGAGAGGTACCATTTAACGTTATCTGAATTTTTTGTGTTACAGTTCGTAGTGAGCGCTGGTTTGGACTCTACAGTGTGCGCAGCTTTATTATAAAAAGTTTTAAGTAAGGAACATATTAATAGCCCTACATATTACGAAGAATTTCCGGGCGTAAAGGAGAAACGCACATTGTGTGAAACAAAGTCTAGTAGCCCAATTGTGTGTGTGTGTGTGTGTGTGTGTGTGTGTGTGTGTGTTACGTTAAGAGTTGTGAACGCTGCTCGCTATTTCATGCACGGAACAACCGTCTTTGTCCCATTGGACAATATCGCGTCTGTAATGAACGTCAATGTTACGAATAATAAAAGGGATGTGCGGTACAGCGAGTAGTCCGAGAATCAGCTTAACCTAGATGTTATGTGATACTATACAAATCCAAAGAGGAGAAACGAAAGATTATAGGCGATGTTTTTGGTAAGAGTTGCGAATGTGAAGCGATGGCAGAAATGGGCGTGAAGCCAGAGGACATTTTTCGGAGACAAGGCACTCTCAGGCTAGATTTAATAAAATGGGTAAGCGCTTTAGTCGGTGGTGTTAATTTTTCAATTTCTAGAATTTTTAATGACGTCCTACGTCTCGTCCTCGTGTCGCAAGAATTTTTTTTTTCTATTCAGGTAAGGCGAATGTCATAAAGAGACGCATCACATCATAACGACAGCGAACTTGTGCTGCGAGTACTACGAGCGCAAGGATATGTAGTCAAATCGTTGAAAGATTTCCACAAGGACGAAGTGTATGACAATTGTTGGGGATGTGATCTCGGCGTGCCGGCGCGACGTTCGTTGCGCGTCATCCATTTTTCTAGAACCTGAACTTGCAGTACGACGCTTTTGCGCGGATGAGTCTTATATATAGAGAAAAATTTCTCCAAAACACAAATATTACAGATGCAAAATAAAAAGTACTGAAATATTGATAAACACGTGTTTCTTCAACAGACCGTTGACGTGACGTGTACGTGTATTTTCCAAATCGTAGTACCAAAAATAATGGCCGAGTACGAGCAGATGCGTCGGAAGAAACACGTGTTGTTAACGCGCGTGGAAGGCGCGACGCGACAAACGAAGCCGCGAGCGTCAGCAAAACTTCGCAGAATTTTGAAATCATTGTTATATCGCGGCAATTCTCTCGTGTCTATTCGTAGTGTTGAAGGTTCAGATATTTGAAAAAACTTAAAATATCGAATTATTCACGTTCAAATTTTTAACAAATGTTAAAATAACTTTTTGGGTTTCTCTATAGGGTGATCGAAGAAGTTCTATAGCTACGTAATAGGTTTGTCGTGCGAAGAGACTGTATCCGATGATGTGGACGGGGAGGATATGTTGTTTCTTGCATAACTACGTCCACGCGTGTGTCAACAATGTGTGAACCGTGTGTGCGCGCTATATCTTTGGGGTCGCAGTTTCATCATTCGATTCATGGTTATCACGCCTACGTTCTCTCACCTCGAATGTGCGAGCGATTTTACGACAGGCGGACCACCACCTAGTTAATCAAAATTTTGGGGGCTTCTAACGACTGTATGAAAGCGATTAGCCAGATGTTCATTGTTTTCTACGCGACCGATACATTTTGACCGTGGAATCACAGCATGTCGAACGTTATCATGACAACGTTTCGTTGTTCTTAGGCCGTTTTGCAATTAACGACGATTTCCTCAAACTGACATCTCTGCCATTCCTGGGGCAAAGATTTGCCAATACATGTAAAAGTTCACATAGCTTTTCATGTCTATACACACACACACACACACACACACACACACACACACACACACACACACACGTATGTATTCAATTGTTTACATGAGAATAATTGTATATAATTTATTTCAATGTGTCATAGGTGCGGTGAAAAAGATGGTAATTAAAAAATATTCTCCACGGTGCCCGGAATTTCACGCGTTTTATATGAATCTAACGTTTTTAAAATCGTCGGGAACAACCGAATGGGAATAGTAAACGCTCATCTGGCTTGTTTCTATATTTTTTCACCATTCCTGCGCGCGTAACGCGTACAAAGCAAAAAAATATATTTGAAAAGTATATAAATATATATGTATATATATATATATATATTATATAAAAATTGGTGTAGAAGTCGTCAACCTCGACGTCGTGCATTATTTCTTTCGTAATATATATATATATATATATATATATATATATATATATATATATATATATTACGAAAGAAATAATGCACGACGTCGAGGTTGACGACTTCTACACCAATTTATACAAGACCGAGCAAAATTTTTTCAAAGGCATACATTAAACGAGTCGTCGTATTATTATTATTGGCTTCTTTATGACAAAGAACAGCATTTGCGTTCGATTGAACGTAAAGATATCACACATTTGCTTGTAAATAGATTTTTTATACTACACATTCATTAGTAGAAATTTACGTTATTAAATTTGCGAGAATTCATGAAATCGTTTGTACATCTCAGATCCGTACATCTGATCAGCGCGGTACCATTAAATTGTTGTTTGTGCAATCGATCTGCGTGTAACGTTCAACATGTTTCACGGTTTTCCGGTATGTGTTCCATGCCAAATGCAGTTTCCAGTTTCCGTTGTACGTTTAAAAAAAACCGGATAGACATGTAAGTACGTTTAATGTATCGTATACCGAATATTTTTATTTATTGATCATGATCGAGTAAAGCGATATACCTGTTTCTTAAAATCTGCAGCGTTGTATTATTTATTATTCATTTGTGACAAAATGAAAAAAAAGCGTCTATTATAATAATATAAAAATATTTTAAAGATAGCGTACCTATATATGGTTTTCAAACAAGATATGTCAATTTTCGATGCGTTTCTTTTCCGAAAGCATGCTAAGAAACGTCGCTAGTGACAAAAAGTCTAATTCATTCGCGACATTAGATTTAGTAATCCATGTTTGTCGTTGCACTTTTACCTTTTGAAAATATTACATTTAAATTCGGTTAAAATCAAAAAAATTTTCATCTTTACATAATATACGTAATTTTTCAAACAGTTATTTGAATATATTACTTGATAACATTATATTAAGGAAAAGGATAAGCGAAAAGAGGAAAAAGGTGACACGATTCTTCCGTCAAAACTATATTTACCGAAAGATTGGATAAAATTTTCCGCTGTGTGCATGAATATTGGTGGCACGAGAAAGTTTAAAAAAATCTGTTAAATATTCAGTTTTCCAATTTGTTTTGTTTGTCGTTTTCTGTACGTATTTAATATAATACAAGAGTTGAATGGTTTTTTTTTATTAATATTTATTTCGATATTCACATATACAGTGTCATGTTTGTGTTTTTTTTTCTAAACTAGAAAGTAAGTATTCAAAGTTGTCCGTTCCAAATGTTATTATAAGGATAAATGGAAAACTCAGGAAATATCGAAATAAACGTGCACCGCGTAACGTGTACTGTGCGAAGCTACGGCGTGTCCATGGAATATATTACTGACACACGATTTTTTATTAGATTTAAATCTTCCATACGTTTCATCGTTCGTATGCCAATGTCACATTAATCGTTTAATATTCAGCATACGTGTCACGTTCATGGAATACTAAATATATTTTACAACTGCTAATTTTATATAGATCGAGGGATCTGAACACCACGGCATTAAATATTCACAGATAATAAAAAAATTACATTTTTAAGTGTAGAATTCACCAACTTTTGTTAAATGCAAGATGTGGTAAATATATCGGAAAAAAATTGATAGGAAAAATTAATTATATCTTTCATGCATCTGTATCATCTGATATGTCAATATTACGGCACGAACAGCTAAAAACACGTCGTCGTACTTGTTACGAAATAATTTTATACAAATGTTTAAATATTGATTGGACGTGTGGTTACGTGCACACTAGATCTGGAAAAACCAACGTGAAGAAAGTTAGAACTCAGTTCTTCCTATTTAATATTTTTGGGCCTTAACGAACGACGTATGTGGTATCTGTTGTACGGGAAGAAGGGTGAAGAGATGATTCACAAGATTACGTAATATTTTCTGATGTTTATCTACGTTCTCATTGTTATGTAAAATACTTAAATTCTGTAAAATAAAGATATCGGTTTTATCCACCGTAACATTATTGTGTGAAATCTCAACCAATAATGATTGACTTGACACGCGAAGTTGATTTAGTTTCGACAATATTGTCTTTTTATTTCTAATTGGTCTCTCTCGCATGCCGTGCGTGCTCTTGTGATTCGGTTTTATTTATACAAATGCCCAATTACAATAACTATTGCGTTCTTTTTATGTGAAATAGCAACACTCGGGACATTTGTGTAGGATAGCTTTTATTTTCGTTTGAGTTACAGGTGACCAGCTCCGAAGACCGTTCAGTCTGTACTGACGAGCCCCGAATCGTGACGCGCACACGACGCGTACAATAGGCGGCGCCGTGTGTGTGTGTGTGCGTGTTTACATCTTTATGCTAGTCGTTGTCTCTATATCGTATCTCTATCCAGGGATATCACATCTCCCCCTCCTTATTCCGCAAACGCTCCGATCGGCGTAACCCTAACGGCTGCGTTGTTTTTCTGTCGTCGTTTTCTCCGTTTGTTTCAAACGGATAACTGAGCAGGGCTGCATCGCATCTTATTACTTGGTTGGCGTGTCTTTTCCACGGTTTCTGATCGTCTACTTTAATATTATACGTAACGCCCGGCACCAACACTTCATGTACTATTCCTGGAATCCATGACTCTTTTCCCCCCTGACTATATTTTTTTACCATCACCGAGTCGTTTATTTTGAATTTAGCTTGCTTGTGTCCTGGATAGTTCTGAATCTGTCTTGATTGGTGTGTTACCATGCGCTCGCTTGTTGTTGGCGGTCGCAGTAAAGAAAATCATGTTTTAATTTCTCGACCTAGAGCCAAACTCGCAGGCGTCTTCTGTGTGGCCACGTGTGGGGTGGATCGGTAATCGAATAAAAACTTTGTGACCGCATCTTCAAAAGATGTACCATCGTCTACTATGCATTTGATTTTGCGTTTGAACGTGTCGACAAAATTCTCCGCGGCGCCATTTGTCGCAAGAAAGTACGTAGGCGTGGTGCTATGTCTGATACCGTTTTCTTTAACAAAACGTTGGAACTCTCCCCCCACGAAGGTGGAGTAGTTATCAGTGACCAAGTGTGCCGGATAACCGTGTCTAGCGAATACTATTTTAAATGCTTTTATGGTATTTATTTCACTCATTGATGGCATTATGATTGCCTCGGGCCATTTGGAGTGACTGTCAACGATAATCAAAACAATCTTTCCCAGAAAAGGGCCTAGGAAATCTGCATGTATTCTGTGCCAAGGGGTCGTGGGCCACGCCCAGGGCGTTAATGCTATTTTTGCCGGTGTTTTTCGCGTTTCTAGACATGATCGGCACCCTTGGGTAATGAGTTCTATCTCTCGGTCCATCCCCGGCCACCACACAAAAGATCTCGCCAACGCTTTCATTTTTGTGACGCCAAAATGACTGTGATGCAATTCTTTGAGGACGACCTTTCGCAATTTTTCGGGAATGATTACTCGATGTCCCCAAAGAACGCAATTATTATCTACTGTTAACGCTTCCCGTTTATTCCAAAACGACTTTAATGGCTCTTCGGTCGGTTGTTTTTCGCTCCAACCATCCATACAATGTCGAATTATTTTGCTTAGTGTTGCATCCTCGCGCGTGTGCTTTTGTACGACTTTCCAATCGAGTGTAGCAAAGTCATACTCTTTAACTAGGTTTAGATTAGTGTATGCCATGTTGTACAAGATCGAGAATTCTTTTGCTGTATCTTTTGTATCTTCTAACGGCAACCTACTCAACCAATCGGCATAGTTATTAGACCCTCGGATATGCTTTATTTCGTAGTGGAATGGTGCAAGGAATAACGCCTACCTTTGCAATCTCGTTGCCGCTATCTCAGGGACCGATTTTGCTGGATCAAAAATTCGCGCTAATGCCGCCGAGTCCGTTTGAAGTATGAAATTGCGTCCGTACAAATATTCGAAAAATTTTCGTACTCCAAATATTATTGCGAGACCTTCTTTGTCAAGATGCGTATAATTTTTTTCTGCGGCCGTGAGAGAGCGGCTCGCGAAGCATACAGGTCGATCGAACCCCGATTCATCTCGGTGGCCTAACACCGCTCCGATGCCATAAGGGGACGCGTCGCAGGTGAGAACTGTCTTTTTATTGGGGTCGAAATGTACCAAAATTCGTTCTGATGTAAGTTCCTTTTTTATGCTTTCGAATGCTACATCGCATTCTGTTTTCCACTCGAAGCTATTTTTCTCTAAACATGCGAAAAGAGGCCTTAGTTTGTGGGTCATGTTTTCAATAAATCTGCCGTAGTTTATCGACCCCAGAAAACTTCTCAGCTCCGACACGTCCTTGGGTCGCGGGGCGTCTATTACGCTCTTTATTTTCTCTCGAAGCGGTCGTATGCCTTCTTTATTAATTCGAAATCCTAAGTAACAAACTTCGTCCTCCAAGAATTTACACTTTTCGAATTTTAACCTAAGTCCCGCTTCGCTCAGTCGCTGTAACACTTTTCGTACTCTTTGTAGATGTTCTGTTACGCTTTGCGCAGATATAATAATGTCGTCGATGAATACTATTGTACCTGGGACACCCAGTAATAGTGAGGCCATGATTCTCTGGAAAGATCCAGGTCCCGTGGAAACACCGTAAGGTAATCTGTGATACTTGAATAAGCCTACGTGTGTGCTGATAACCACTAGTTTCTGAGAATCAGGGGACAACTGTAGTTGTTGATAAGCCTCGGATAAGTCGAGTTTCGTGAAAATTTTTCCACCTCGCAATGTTTCCAAAACCTCCTCGACTCGAGGAAGCGGGTATCGATCAATTTCAAGGTATTTATTTAGTGTAACTTTGTAGTCACCACAGAGTCGAATAGTCCCGTCGTTCTTTAACACGGGCACCACCGGTGTCCCCCAATTCGAAAATTCCACCGGTGAAATGATTTCAAGGCTTTGTAATCTCGATAGTTCTTTTTCGACTTTATCACGGAGTGCCCAGGGTATTTTCCTCGGTTGCAAGAATTTGGGTCGCGCCTTATTAGTCAGACTAAGCTTTAATTCACCTTTTGTGAATTTACCAATCCCGGGCTTGAAAACCTCGGGGAACTCTTTTCGAAAATTTTTAGTTTCAATCTCGGCTATTTCGCTTACATTGGACTTTTTTCCCGACGTTTTATTCATTTGAAGTTCTGAATTTGTTACTTTGCTTTTGAATGATAATGGCCACATCCCAAATTCATGCAACCAAACTCTACCGATTATTGGTTTACCCCCTTTTTCAACAATGTATAAATTTTCTTTTATCTTAATATCGTCTTTTTTTGCCTGGACTTCAATATATCCCACTATTGGTAACTTTTGTTTGTCGTACGCACGCAGTAATATTTTTGACAATCGGATCGGTGTTTTAGAAAAAAAATTCTCATAACATTCTTTGGAAATTGCGGAGACGTCCGCGCCTGAATCTACCTCCATGTTTAACGGTATCTCGTTTACAATAATTGTTTCAAAATGCGGTGCGATTTTTTTACTTAGCTCCGTTTTCGTTGCGTCCGTGGCTCGTACTGAGTAGAAATCGCTGTCGAATCGGCCGCTGTCGGATGTTTCCTCGCTGTCTTCGTTCCTCTCCGATGTGTCTTCAACGTCGATGTGGTTTTGGTTTCGTGCTGTCCCACTGCTTCCCGCCGGGCCCCTGCGTCTACACATTTTGTATATGTGCCCTTTGGATCCGCATTCACTGCAGTATTTATTACGTAACGTGCACTCGGATCTAATGTGATTTGGTCCTCCGCAACAGTAACAGATTTGTTCACGTCCTTGTTGTTTATTTCTGCTTCCGCGTTCCCCGTTCCTATCTGTCCCTCTTCCTTTGGGCGGTGCTCTCATTGTCGTATTTCCCCTTCTTCCGTAGTTACCTGCTGCGAAGTGCCTCGACTGCACAACATGAACCTCTGCTGTGTCTGTTGTGATTTGTTCCGCCTGTCTATTCGGCGAGAATTTTTCGGCGTTCTCCGTTCCGAGTCCCGCCGCTTTGGAGTCTGCTAATTCCACTATTTTTGCTAGCTTAATAACATCGTTGAGTGAAGCGTCCGCTGGTGCCTTCAATAATTCGTATCTTACTTGTTGATTGTTTACTCCCGCTATGAATTGGTCCTTGAGCTGGCTGTTCAATTCTGTGTTCTCGAATTGACATCTCAGAGCTAACTTTCGAAGAGCTGTTATGAATCCTTGGGTCGACTCGTTCGTCTGTTGTTTTCGTTCGCGCAGCGCGAATCTCTGTAACTGTTTGTTCGGCGTTGGATTATAATGTTTCTCGAGTTTCTCCTTTAACACCGCGTATTGTAACGTTAAAGGTGTTTCAGTTTCACAGATTGCGGGAATTTCTGCGAATATTTCTGGCGACACTTGTGTTAATAATAAAGCTGTTTTTTTCTCTGCCGTCACTCCGTTTAGCTGAATAAATGCTTCTAGCTGTTGCACGAACGCATTCCAATTGCCTCCTTTCCGGAACGGTTCGATGTTTCCAAACCATGTGGCCATCGTGGTGCGATTTCCGGTTACCGGAATGCCGATTTTTATTTCGTGTAAGAGTTGCACAAACGGCCCGCGATCCTTTACGAACCTCGATACTCGCTTCCGAATGATATCTATCACCTCGTTTTCCTCTCTACTTATTTCAAATCTCTCACAAACTTTTAATAATTTTGTCTTTGTTAGTTCATACACCCATGCAGTTTTTCCACTATACACGAGCGGAGCGATTGTGTCCCAGTCTATTTGTTCTTCTTTACTGCACATATCACTCTAACTTGTTTAATTTATTAATCATCCTCGTCGCCAGTGTGAAATAGCAACACTCGGGACATTTGTGTAGGATAGCTTTTATTTTCGCTTGAGTTACAGGTGACCAGCTCCGAAGACCGTTCAGTCTGTACTGACGAGCCCCGAATCGTGACGCGCACACGACGCGTACAATAGGCGGCGCCGTGTGTGTGTGTGTGCGTGTTTACATCTTTATGCTAGTCGTTGTCTCTATATCGTATCTCTATCCAGGGATATCACACTTTATTATCATCGCGATCTTTGAAAACGCACCCGTTTCTTGTAATCTCTCACTATCGCGCTCCTTTCAACGTGTTTCTTTGAAATTCATTTTATTAGTTTCTCTTTTCATATCACAAAACATCGCGTTGTACATCGAGAATCAAACGCGCTTTTCGTGTAAAGCTCAGATAAAACGTCCGACGCAACTTGTGAACACGTATTATGTACATTTGAACTTTCTTCGTCACGCTCAACTTGCTTTTACCGGATCAATCGTTCTGGCGCGGAATTTGTTGTTGCTTGAGATTGTTTTTTTTTTTTTTATTTATTTATTCGTCACGTATCTCGTTTCCTATATATCTGCGGGTACGTCGCGTACGACGGACATCGCGATGTCTGGTATTCGCGGTCATTCATATTTTGATGACCTTCCGCTATTTGGTTTGACTTGTCTGGAAAAAAAATTTTATCGAGATGTTTACCTTTGAAAGTGTTTTCTTCGTGTATTTTCCAAGTAAATTCTTTACTTTTACAATATTTTCATTTATTTTAGGATTGTGTACGTTTGTTTCTTTTTTGATTTAGCTGCAAATGTCGACGATTCGACGACTTTTTCAAGCGGCAGCAACGTACTACGTTCTGTATCACAATGTTTTCTCTCTTCGCTATTGATTCTGTATTCAAAGGTATTTCAGAAAAATCCGCGCGTTAGATTTGTTATTAAAAAGTCGATACGCAATGAGCTTGTTTTTCTCATCATCTTCCAACACGTCTTCACAAGTTTGTTGTAATTTTTTTTGTTTTATTAAATAAATTGATTAAGCTGCTTTTAGCTTGCTTAGTCCTGCAATATTTCTAGCCTGGATATTTGCCATCCTATTCCTCTCATATCTTCAGATATTAAATGCAGCTGCGTCCAAATATTTATAACTTCCCTAGATCACGTAAAACAGGTATTTCATATCGTGAAATATATTTCAAAAAAAGGTATAAAATGTACAAGATTTATAGATTAATAATAAACTCACTTTCTAATGATAACGATGTCTTCGACAGTCGCTATAAGATTTTTCGATTTCCTTATATACGTGCAAAAACCGTGTGACCCCCATGAACTTCGGGATTTCCTTCGGTGCCTTTTTGGGGCTCTGACCATTAATTATTTAATAGTAAATATATATTATAAAAATAAATTTATTAAAAAAATTTTGTTTCCTTAGACACACGAACATGATGAAGCACAAAGAGAAAACACGAAAGATTCCGCGTTCGAATTTGTAAACCATTTTAATAACAATTCTTCGTAAGCGCGCGCAAACACACCGAGTTATTACAAGTGTGCCAAGTGTGTTTTATAAGCAGCCTTGATTTGTTCGAGGAAAATGAGAATGTCAGAATTGTGTATGAGGATCTAGACGTGCATAGTACGGAGGAAGAATCCTTTCTGCAATGCAAACAATCTTTCGTTTCTCACAACCTTGGTCCGAACACATCACGTGCGCCCCTGTAAATTCTGGTTTGCCGTTTATTGTTCTCACGTTTTGGATTCTGGAAAAAGGAAAAAGCGTTATAGTACGCTGACGTCTAAATTAAAAATGTAAATTGAAATTTAAATAAAATCAAATTTATTGTATAATACATTGTTTTTCAGCTATATCTACAGGCATGAAGGCAGCGCAGTGGTAACTAAACCAAAACGCATAAAGCCATGCAAAGTGTAAAAAAATATTTTCCTCATAATATCCTATTTTATAAGAAAAAAAATATAACAAATGTAACGAACAACATTTCATATGTATACGTGTACAATCTAAGAACGATACAAATCTTTCTACAAACCTATGTTTCTAGCAATGCTTGTTTGGCCGTGAGAGTACGATGCCACGTGTGCTGCGTTTAGAAACCATAGCTCGTCCCATAGAGTAGGATGGGCGCCACGCCATTACGCAAAGAGACCTTCCTCTATAATTATTATACGGACGAACGCATCGACGACGTTGTTGTATCCGTATACGCCTTTCAGCTGCATTTAAAGCACATAAAATGTTTAACGTTCACGCTATGTACATATGGATATGTATATTAAACTAATAATATACACTAAAGTACGACGTTCTATCACGTGAAAAAAAAATATAAAATTACCAATAGGTAATTTCTTCCATTCGCAGTTATCCTACGTATAAAGCTATTTTCGCTGATGTACCATGCAAATGCTCCGACACACCCAGCTACCATATCAAATAGAGTATGCTTTTACAAAACACAAAATTTGGTTGCTCGTTATCTTTTCTAAATAAGACAAAGTGTATTTTTTAAAATTCACTTTTGTTCTAAAAATACGTTAATCAATCTGGACCACACATAAAGTTAACTTACGAAGAAACTTCCATAAGTCAAGTATATATATATATATATATATATATATCAAGCCTAGTAGTGTGGTCGAAGTGGCCTGTCGCCGTAAACCATCAGCGGATCAGCGCCGGAATATAATGCCGAAACACCTTCATTTTTCCATCAGAATGCCCGGAGGTGACGCTTCACGTCGACGCGCCTTATTGTGCCGCTTAACTGCATTACGATTCTTTATTAAATCCAATGGTTGTACGAAACATGATGCTGCCATACTGTACGTAAACATACACATACCTATATTATATCCTTTATATACTATTTCGTGGAAGAAAATATACTCTCTATTATATAAATACGTAAATTTCATGATAACATATGTCAGTCAGAATATAAATGTATTTCGATAAAATTTAATTTTTTGTGTGTAAATGTTAGCAAAAAATTATAAGTACATTTTAATTTTTTAGGACGTAAATAGTCAATCACGTTATTCTAAAAATATATAAATATTATATTGTATCTGTGTAAATTATTAGAACGTAGCAAATGAATTTTTTTAGGGCGCTCGTGATATATGAAGATCCATTAGTTTATCCATGATTACAACTCTATTTATAATATACGAAGAAGGTATATACATATACATATACATATTGCATCATCGTGAAAAATTAAAAAGTTAATTTTTTTCTCTGCTTCTGGTTACTTAACGAGTAGCGTCAGTTATGTAATGTGCAACAAGTGCGTCTGATAAGATTTAATTTCGACTTTCGAACCTCAACTTTTAGTGCGTGATAAAATCCTCTGATACGTATAAAAAACAAATGTATACATTTGTGTCGTCTACGAAGATTGTCGCGTCTCAAGACTATATCTTCGGCAAAAACGACGTAGACGCCGCACCTGTCTGAAGTCGAAAATAAAAAAACAGTCATGGCGCAAGGGAGAGAAGTGGTCGTCAGATGTCATGACGGTTAGTACACGCTAGGGACGTTTCACGCGCGCTACCAAAGCGTTTCCACACGGCGCGCCGTGACTAACGCGCGAAACGACTTTCTATGCAATCTACACGCTTCATGCGCAAACTCGGAACGCATCCTATTATCTTTCGTATGCGAACACGCGACTATATACCTATTTGGTTCTGGATTGTTCTGGATATCGTACACTGCGACATCGGATGTGAGGAAAAAACAGAGAGACACGCGCCTGAATGTGGAAAGTGCACACGTGAAACGAACCAAACCATTGTGTCAAGGTGTCCAGTCGCCGATGTGATGTATGTGATATCGTACGGCATTGCTTACCTCAACGTTTATACGTGGTTTAATACGATGGCTTGTAAAAATCTCTGCGCGACCATTATGAAGAAAAGTAGAATACCAGATAGATGTTTGAGAAACGCTGCAGTTGTTGGACGCGGTTCGTCGAAAAAGGCGAGGATATCGGTTGCGAACGCGGAGAGAGGTCATCAACGCATTTCGTCGGTTTTCAAACGGTTAAGAAGGACAAAAATAGAAAGTAAGGTAAAGATTTCCGTGTTTTTGTTCTACATTTTCTTTCGTTATTCTACATATATATATTGTGTTCTTCTCTTCTTTCCGTGTGAAGCGTGGGGCATGTGCCACGCCAAGCGGACGAGATGAAACCGTTGCAGCTTGTTGAAATCTAAAATGTGTACAACGCCATTTAATGCTAAATATTTCTTGTAGTATATACCGTATTAAAAAAAAAAAAAATGCGCCACGTCGTACGACTTGACGAACGACACGATGAGTCTGGAATATTCCGCGCATCTGGAAAGATATGTTTATGCAAAACGTAAGATTTACGCACGGCATACGTTTCCTGGCGTCTGCCAGTGTGGCACGGACGATAATATACGTTTCGATATCGTAATTTTCGTCCGAGGAACACGCCCCAATGTCGCACAATGTGCATAACCACGTAACTATGTGTGATATAACGCCAAATATGCAGCAACGTGTTGCGAACCTAAAGTCTAATTATTTTTTCCGGCAGGAACGACTTACATATAGATTAGGTGACGCGCTTCAAAACAGCTAAGGCGTTGTAAAGCGCGTCACCTAACCTATATGTAAGTCGTTCCTGCCGGGAAAAAAAAAGACTTTAGGTTCACAACACGTTGCTGCATATTTTGCGTACGTGTTTCGGCGCTTTCTAACACATCAAAAGAGCTGCTTGCGTATGTGCGACCTATGTTGTGTATAATGTACGTTTGAAACGTATGTCGGTTTCCTTCCATGGGCAACGGACGTCATCAAATTAGCGTATGCGTACGCAGTCGTACACAGAGTATTTGAAAAATTGGCTATTAAGTTTAATCGATAAATGGAATATACATATGGAAAGTATTGTAGTCGTTGTGTCAGATAATGCTGCCAACATAAAGAAGGCCATTGTTGATGCCTTCGGCGTGGATAAACATTTTGCATGCTTTGCGCATACCTTAAACTTAGTTTTGGCGAAAATTATCGATGGTGATGATATTGTAAAAAATTTCTGCGCAAAAATAAAAGAAATTGACAAATTTTTTAAAAAATCTGTTATAGCTGCAGACAAATTACGGCTTCATTCGGACTTAAAGTTAATTTAGAGTGTTGAAACACGGTGGAACTCCACGTATAATATGCTAGAGAGATTTATACAATTGTCTGAAAAAAATTAGCTGCATTCTTTTGCAATGTCCTACGGCTCCTCCGATGCTAACTGCTTCGGAGTTACAATTGACTAAAGAATTTGTTGAATTGCTAAGACCATGCAACAAAAATTATATGCGGCGAATACTATCTTACCGCGAGTAAAGTAATTTCAATCGTCAATACTTTAAAGAATAAATTACAGGCGCTTCAACCTTCTACTGATATAGGTCGTCATTTTACAAAGGTGTTAAGAGATGAGTTTATGAAACAATTTGAGAATTATGAACAAAAGTTACTAATAGCTATGGCTACAATTTGAGATCCTCGATTTAAAAATATAAGTTTTATCGATGAAGTCGCTTCCTCACAAGCTATTAACCAAATTACAAGATTCATAAATTCTAAAATTACAGATACTAACCGCGAATTTCAAAATCAACGAGAAAGATTCAGATAATAACGATATTAACGATAAAACAAACTTTTGGTCTTATCATGAAAATCTTGTACATTTAAATATATCTAAACAGGTAGTTAATCAAGATCCTAACCAAATGCCAGACGACTTTCGTTATTATCTGAATCAACCACCGTTAAAAATGAATGATAATGCCATAAAATATTGAAACATGGCCCGAGATTCTCCTCTAAAAGCCTTAGCAATTAAGCATTTATCATTAATTGCCACTTCAGTTTTTTCTGAAAGATTATTTTCTGAAGCGGGTAAAATAATGACCGAAGAAAGAAACAGGTTGACAGATGATCACCTTAATCAATTGTTATTTTTACATTCCCTTGAAATTGATGATTGGCATTTATAATTTTATAAATTATAAATTACACAATACGTCACAAACGCTCCTTCTAATTCTGCCATCCTTTGCGACTGGCGATGGGGCGATGCGTGACGCATTCGGCATTATACAATTACATATATCTATAAATAACAATATTGCCAATCGCAAGATCAAAGAAATGTAAAAATAATAATTAATACTTATTGTACACATAACACATACTACACATGGTAAATACATATATGTAGAATCATAAAAAATTTTATAGATTTTTATATATTTTATAGATTTTTTTCATTTGGTACGTTACGTATTATAGAGTTATAGAAATCATTGTTCGGGCGTAGAATTTCGAGATCGCCCTGACTCTGAGTTCCGCTCAGACTTGAGCGCGAAGCGTGGGTAGCGCGAGTCGGTAGACTCGCTGGAGGGGTAGGTGGTGGAAAACACTCGTGAAACACAAATTTGCAGAATTGCCTTTTATTAACAACTCGAGGGGGAACGACGAATCGTGCACCGAGAATACGGAAATCTTCTGATCCGTTCCTTTTCACTGCCGGATATCGCGAACGGAAATCTTGAACGAGCCTCAGACTTGAAGCTTCACGCGGAACGGAAATCTTGTTCGCGACGAGCGGAGATCTTGAGCGCGCGGCAGAAGGACGGTCGCGAGCGGAGCACGATCGGCCGTATACAGTCCTCTCGAACAACAATCAATTACACAATCGAACAGACGCGGACTTTATTAGAGAGACGCGACTAGCGATTCAGGCAATGCGAGATGAAGATAGAAGGTTAGATTGAGTCGATTATATACTCCGCGAGAACGGGAGATCGATTCGCGAGATCTTAGGCAAACAAATTCGATCGACGACTTTCGGCGAGACTGCTCGAAAGCGACGACGAAGTGCGACTGACTGACTGCGGGCGATACCCTCGCAGCGAGCTTGAAGAATTTTCTTCTTTTTTGGACTGAACACGCAGAGGGCTGAATCGCTACTCGCGTTGTTTTGACAATTTCACGTGTCGGAGCCGGCCGCTGTCGGGCTCCAACCAATCGGAGTGCGTGACGTATGTCGTCCACGCGTGATCGAGTATCGATCGACGCCGCTGTAGCGGCGGGCGGAGGGGGGAGTATTTTCGCGTTGAAATTCGCACCGAGTTCGACGTTTCTCGAACAATCATAATTACCTATACAAAAATTATAAGTCATAATAATTATAAGTTATAATTAAAAATCATAATGTACAAAAAATTATTTATTTTATAAATAAAAAATTGTACTTAAGGTTCTTCTTGTGTATTGTGTACTCGCTGCAACTATTTTTATTTTACGATGTTAGAAACAAGAAATTGCATGCTAAAAATTTTTGCAAAACGGCTGGACAGTCTAGACACAACGGCTTGGATTCTACAATCCAATATCTTTTTGTAAGTATCGATATTGACGATATCGATACGAGACATCCGATACTTTTTGTGTATCAATATTTTCATCCACGATACGTATTAATACGATGTATCGATACGTTCAGGTCGATACGCCCATCTCTAATGGACATATGTATCAAATAAAAAAATCACTTTATGAGGAACATTAATTGTGACTATTACATTTGTACTGTTATGTTCTAACTTTGTATCTCTATTTTGAAATAAAAAATTTCTTCAAATATTAATATATAATCACATATGCAATAAACCATCAAATACTAAATAACACTCGGAAATAACATTGTTACTATCGCATTGTTACATGTTTACTAATTTCTGTTCTAATTTTATAAAACATTCCTAAGCAAAAAACTTTTTACAAGCTAATCATGTAAAAAAAGATGTGTATATTTATTTTGAAGTTTATAAAATAAAAACAGAATACTACTTTTAAAAAGGTACATTTATGATAAGTAACAAATTGTTATTATTGCATTGTTACATATGTACTGTTCTATTCTAATTTCATAATCTTTACATTTCCAAGTAAAACAAAACAAAATCTTACATAAATCTCATCATGGAGATATCAAATAAAAAATCATTTTATGAGTAACATTAATTGTGATTATTACATTTGTACTGTTATGTTCTAACTTTGTATCTTTATTTTAAAGTAAAAAAATAAATGTCTTAAACTAATTATTTATTTTATATATATATGTATATATTATACGTATATTCGTTTTTGTTGCACTATTTGTAGTATCTTTACTGTACTTTTATCTATGTATATATATATATATGTATACTGTTTTTTATTGCACTACATTTGCTTCTTTTTATATTTCTCAGTACGGACAAATGTTTTAATCGCAGCCACATTTCGATGTTCTAATAAGTCGGAATACTTTTTAATAAGCTTTGCAATTTCGTTGAATTTGGGTAACTCGATGTCAGAGAATTCTATGTAATGACTAAAAGCTCCGATAACGACACTATTTTGATCTGGTGTCCATGGATGGTGAATTACTGGAAATATTAAAATATTTATTAATTTATGTAATTGTCTCTGAAGATCTACATATAATATTTAATTGACATTTTATATCAAATATTTTAAGATTTATATATATATATATAACACAAATTTTGAATTTAAAATATACATATAGATTAGATCATCCAGAATAAAAAGTTACCATTTTGCAAACAACCACGCAAATCTCTGAGTTATTAATTAAAAAAGTCTCTGTACATGACCATTTTCAATAATTAATAACTCAAAATTTTTCGTGGTTTGCAAAATAGTAGACTGTTTTGTCCAGAATGATTAAATCTACATGTATACTTTTAATTCAAAACTTTTCGTCATATACCTTAATTCACTGCTCAAAAAAATTAAGGAATTACTTTTTCTCAGTCAATTTTTGTTCATTTTTAAACTGTAGTTACTCAGCGAATAATTAACGTAAAAAATTTTAAAAGAGGTAAAGTATAGGATAAACTCTGTATTACAAAGTAAACTCTTTATTCTAAAGTGCTTCTGTTTAAATTTCACTCAGTTTAATACTCAAAGGCGTGGTCAACTTTGAATAAGGATATATTTGAGATATCCAAACTCTTGAAATTTACAGTTTTCCACCGTTTAACAAAAAATAAATGATTATCTTCGTCATTTTTTTAGGCGGTGAAAGACTGCAAATTTCAAGATTTTGGACATCTCAAATATGTCTTTATTCAAAGTTGACGATGCCTTTCAGTATTAAACTGAGTAAAAATTGAACAAAAGCACCTTAGAGTAGAAGTTTGCTCTGTAAAATCCTTTTTCAGATCTTTTTTTACGTTAATTATAAGTTATAAAATGTATTAATAAGGTGTAAGAATAAGGTAAACAAATTATAAAACTAAAAAATTTAAAAAAAAAATAGACAAATGATAGATACATTAAAGGTTATTGTTATATGATCCAAAAAAAAGAACACAGAAGATTTCGATTCCTACAGTGTTTGTACTATGGCATAAATCCCTTACGTTAAAAATGCCATATATCCTAAACAGGTGGAATATACAAGATATCAAGCTAAACAAAGAATACAAAAGCTATGCACTTGTAATTTGCTATATTCCATCCTATCCCTTTATACTTATGTATCGTGAAATATCATTAAACCTTTTACACTCTTTACAGTAATTATTTTACATAGGTCATAATATATGATCTCACTACTTACTACATTGAAAAATCGATTCAACTCACGACCGTTTTGTTAATATTACCAGTAAAGAACTGAAATTACAACATAATACTAGCATAGCATAAAAGTACCTTCGCAGAATAATTACAAGCAAATACCTTTATTCCTTCTATTTTTTCTGACTTCTGTGGTGTAAATACCAGAGTTACCCTGTGTATTATAATTGCAAAATATTTTTATTACTTACTCTTTTTTCTTTGTTGAGAATCCTGTGGTTGACGCTTCTTCCTTCGAGTCGATTTTTTCTTAACATTCATCATATTTTGATCATTTTCCTGACTATCATCATCTAAATAATCTGACGGCGTATCAACATCAGGTTCAACATCTTCATTTTCATCTACATCTATATGAACAGAAATGTATGAATCTGTGATCAGTATTCATAGAGTACGTTTACACACGGTAATTTATAATTCGATTTAATAATTACCAAATACTATACAATTCAAAATTTGTCTTCTTTTGAGCAAAATGATCATTTAAATATAAATCTATTTTGATACTCTTAACATTTGAATTAATCTCTTTTAATATATTTATATACATATATTAAAAAAAATTAATTCAAATGTTTAGAGTAAACATTTGAATTATTTAAATATTTGAATCGTCTAAACATTTGAATTAATCTCTTTTAATAAATATATTGTATATATAAATATATACAAGTATTATACAAATATGAATAAAAAATTCAAATTTTATTTATGAAAGAATAAGATACCTTGTTGAAATTCTTGAACGGTTCTTCTGGATACAATTTCCTTATTAATTTTGTTATTGCAAGTTTCTGTGGTTGTTTCTTCAATATCTGAAGGTTCAGAATTAGAATCATTGCTATCACTTTCATTCATATCAGCTCCTTGTGCTGCTTCTAGATATTGAGATATTTCCAAGATTTCTTTTTCTATAACGGGTTGTCTGTAGTGAGATAAATGAATTTTTTCAGCATGGCCCATAAAATTTGCAAGCGTTGAAACTTCATTTTCAGATAGATTGTGATGAACACATATTGTTGCTATATGTTTTTGTAATTTAGTTGCACGAATAGTCTCTGGATTTTCTGCGCCACAGTCTACTGCAAATTGCCGTAATAAATCACACGCTAAAAGATATCTGTGTTTATTTTTTGTGAGCGTAGGAAGATTAAATAAATATGGATTCTTTGAAGAAACTTTTGCAGCTTTTCTATGCTTTAAAATCATTTCGATACAGTCTCTTAATTCTCCTGTTAGTAAGACTGGTACCGTTCGTCCAAGTTTACCTCTTAAGGTAAATCGTACATATTTTTTTGCAATTTCTTTGGCACGTGGTGAAGCGCTTTATACATATCGTGTGTTTGATTATTAATTCCTTGATAAGCTTTGTAATCCTCGATTAAACACCTTTGTATTTCTCCAGCTCTACGACGATTAAACACCTGTACTGAAGTCAATGTTGTTTTTGTAAGTGAAAGCCATACATCATAAGAAAACTTTTCTTTCAAGGAATTATAAGCTGTTTCACGTTCTTGTTTTAGAAAGTTATGGAGCTTAATGATAACTGCTTTAGAGGGTAATGTAATTTTCTTGCGTCTCATATTTCTACTCATTGTTTCCGATATTGTTTTTGATATACGTGTTGCAAAATCTTCAGTAAATACTTTCAAAAAATCTTTGGTACGTAATTTCCTTTTTTCGTCTTCTTTTCTAATGCATCGTGTTCGAGATTCCGTTCACGTTACACCATCTGATCAGATGGCAGTATCGACCGGGCACGACCGGCCGGAGCGACGCGGCAGTTTGCGCAAGCACGGGCGCGCTCGTCGCCGTCTTCTTCCTAGCGATATGGACAGTCGTACTAATGGCCGCGCATTGACCTGACGTGCGACGAGTGCTTTTACTTACTTGAGGGTTACTTTCGAATGAAGTGCCGATCAAAGTGACCGAAGGTGCCTAGAGACTCTCTTACAGTGTAAAGCGACTGCTCATCTAGCTCAAATCAGGTGCATCAACACGACGACTCAGACTCACATGTGCGCGAGTGCCGACCGCCACGTGTCTCACCGGCTCACGGGCTAATCACCACGAGGAGGGCAATTAGTACAATTGTCTCGCCCGCTCACAGACATTGAAATACTTCTCATTAATACGCCGCTCATCGAATCTTAGGTCAGATGTACATGTTGTGACGAATTAAAGACGGCTCAGACTGTGGTCTGAGTTACACATAAAATTACAGAAATAATTTGTTAACACCTTCCACGCGCGTCCTTCTCATCCCGCTTCCATCGTCGGGAAATACAGCGATTTCGCAAACAGCATCGATTAATCAAAAGTCTACCCACTTCTTTTATTAGACCTCCAAGTGCAGAAGCCAATAAAGGGGTTTTGTAAAATTTTGCACATAAAGATAAGCCAGCTAGGGTATTGATTGCTTCAATGCAAGTATTACTATATCGGGGGAAGTAAATAGATGCATAATCCGAAATATCAGAATTTTTATGTTTTAACGTTTGAAGTAGGCGACCCATTTTTCTCATTTTTTGTCTAATTAACGCATCATTGTGTTCAGATGTTTTATATTTTTCGCATGTATCCAGGGCGAGTCCTGGCGTGAGCGAAAAGGAGACCGAGTTCTTTTACCTAGCAATCTCGAACCGAGTTCTCGAATATATGAGTAAACGTTATATGAGTAAACGTTATATGAGTATATGTTATATATATATATATATGTATACTGTATATATATATATATAACATACTCTCTTCGCGCCTGGAATCACCCCGTTTACTCATATATTCGAGAACTCGGTTCGAGATTGCTAGGTAAAAGAACTCGGTCTCCTTTTCGCTCACGCCA
>JASTWP010000539.1:75000-136312 GCA_030770255.1 Temnothorax ravouxi
TTATTGCATTATCATGTGCGAGTGCTCTGTAAAAGAGAATCTTATATCACTCAATCGCAACGATGTTCGTCCTGCTGTCGAGGCCTTCGGACATTCGCGATTTTAGCGCCGAACAGTTACAATTCGTGCCGAAAACCGTTCTGCTGCAAATGTGCGGCGATCACATTTACTACGTGTGGGACAAGCTTCCGGAGCATATAAAGGCGGATTTGGAGGTGCAGACTTATCGTCGCTGTGACGAACATTACAACCAACCGTGGCAGCGAACGCACATCGACGGTCCCGCTCCGATGATTAAAGATTGCGCCGAATGTCAACGAAACAAACATTAGCTTTCGCGACGTGAACAATTTTGTTTTTCACAACAGTGAGCAAGAAGAAACGGTGCTTGTCTTTGTGCTAAATAGATAAAACATGGAGCAATTGGAGCAAACCGAACGCGATCTGTTGGAGCTGTCCGACCAAGTCGCTACTTTGGGTGAATATTTCACATGGGCGCTGCAATGCGCGGAATTCATCGAGCAGCTCGAGACACGAGCTCGTGACTTTCGTAGTAGTGCCAAACGTCCGCGGCTCTCGATCGGGCAGAGGCAATCGTTGGTTGCCAGAATAGCGCGACTCGAGGGTGCGAAGTCGCGATTGGAAAGACAATTTATACATAGCGGTGGCGATTACGCGAACGCCGGTAACAGTGGCGACACGCGCGCGGCAGAACTCGTATGGCGAGAAATCAACGCCGCTTTCGAAACGCGGATAATGACCGGTGCGGTAATTAATATAGACCATATAGAACCGCGACAGTTTTTGGAAGACGCCTGCAGCGTAGTGTGCAAGCGAGTGCGAGACATTATAAAAGAACATAATTACGTCAAAGTGAACACCTCGTTCAACGGAGAGTTTGTGGCGGGTGATAAACGTGACAATAAGAGTATATGTACAAATAACAAAGAACTGTGTAGTACATCGCACTTGCGCGAGTGGTACGAGCGGCACGTTATCGAGCCCACATTAGCGAAACTCGAGGAGTTCCAGGAACGCGACAGTGGGTGGGCGTTGACTCGAATCCTAAATTTGACAGTGAATGTCAACAAGTACAATCCTTTGCACGCGGGATGTCACCTGGAATTGCCTAAAGACATTAAAACGAAGCATGCGGTGATCAATGTGCTGTCTATGGACAATGCATGTTTTGCGTGGTCAGTGGTAGCCGCCTTGCATCCAGCTGAAAGACATTCGGAACGGGAATCATCGTACCCACATTATTCAACGGTTTTGAATGTACGAGACATTGAATTCCCAATGACGTTGAGGCAAATTAAAAAATTCGAACAACTCAACGATATATCCGTCAACGTCTATACCATCGAGGGAAAGAAGACGTCAAACGTTCTTCCAATACGGCTTACCGATCACACGAGTGATAAACACGTGAATCTGCTGTACGTGCAGGATCCGCGAGACAGCAATGTCGGACATTTTGCGTGGATTAAGCATCTATCCCGCCTTGTGAGCTCACAATTGAGCAAGCATTATGGTCAGAAGTACATTTGTGATCGGTAGGTATTTTTTAATAATATATTATATATCATTTTATATTTTGTGTAAAAAATTTTATAAAAATTGTATTATTTTTTTGCAGATGTCTTCACTACTTTAGTTCGAGCGACAAGTTGCAGTCTCACACCGAGGACTGCCGAAAGGTAAACGACTGCGCTATCAGACTACCGAGCGAGGACAACAAGTGGCTCAGCTTCAAGAACCACAGCAGGAAAGAGCGACTTCCTTTCGTGGTGTACGCCGATCTGGAATGTGTGCTGCAGAAGACACAACCGGATACGGAACACGCGTCATACGCCTATCAACATCATCGAGTATGTAGTATAGCATACTACGTACAGTGCTTGTACGACGACTCATTATCAGCGTATCGATTTCGTCGCGATAACGACTGCGTCGCGTGGTTCGTCGAGGAACTCAAAGGATTGGCGCATCGCGTAAAGAACATCTTGTCCAACATTGTAGATATGGTAGACCTAACGCGAGACGAGTGGGAGACATATCACAGCGCGGCGAAATGTCATATATGCGAACAACCATTCACGCCAAATGATAATCGTGTGCGCGATCATTGCCACCTAACTGGACGTTACAGAGGTCCGGCACACTCGACGTGCAATCTGAATTATAAGGATTCTCACTTCATCCCAGTAATATTCCACAATCTGTCGGGCTACGACGCGCATTTCATTATCAAGGAGATAGCTGCCGCGTTCGAAGGCAGTATTGATGTACTGCCTATAACAAAAGAAAAATACATCTCATTTACTAAACATGTGAAAGACACCGCGGAAAAATCTGATTTACGCAATGATATAAAACTAAGATTCATCGACTCGTACAAATTTCTGAGCGCGAGTCTCGCAAAATTGGCATCCTTTCTAGATAATGATAAATTAAAAATTATACGTTCAAATTTTTACACGTTATCCGACGACGATTTCAAATTATTGACGCGAAAAGGTGTCTTTCCATACGAATACGTGGACAGCGTCGAAAAGCTGGACGATACGTGTTTACCGCCGCGCGATTCATTTTACAGTTCCTTGACCGGTGACACCGTATCCGAGAGCGATTACGCGCACGCCGCGAACGTATGGCAGCGATTCTCCATTCGAACCCTGGGCGAATACAGCGATCTATACCTGAAAACCGATGTATTGCTGTTGGCCGACGTGTTTGAAAATTTCCGCAACAGCTGCGTCGCGAGTTACGGACTTGATCCAGCGTACTATTACACTTTACCAGGCTTTACGTGGGACGCCATGTTGAAACATACACGTGTCAATTTCGAACTGTTGACAAACATTGACATGGTTATGTTTATCGAACGTGGTATTCGCGGCGGTCTGAGTCAATGTTCCGGCAGATACGCGCAGGCCAACAAGTACATGCAGTCGTACGATTAATCGAAACCGTCATCGTACCTAATGTACTTCGATGTCAACAACTTGTACGGCTGGGCGATGTGTAAGCCATTACCTTACGCGGAGTTTCGATGGGTCGAAGACGTTTCGAATTTCGACTTTAGCGCGATCGCTGAGGATTCGCCTACGGGTTATATTCTCGAGGTCGATCTCGAGTATCCGCAGGATAAACATGACGCGCACACTGACCTACCGTTCTGCCCGACGCGCGATAAACCGCCCGGCAAACGGCAGGACAAACTTATCGCCACGCTGCACGATAAGAAGCGTTATGTCATTCATTATCGCAATCTGCAGCAGTGCACGCGCCATGGTCTTCGCGTCACTAAAACACATCGCGTATTACAATTTGCTCAATCTGAGTGGCTCCGCGCTTACATTGAACTCAATACAAAATTTAGAACATTGGCTAAAAATGAGTTTGAAAAAAATTTATATAAATTAATGAATAACGCAGTTTTCGGGAAAACGATGGAGAATGTACGAAACCACGTCGATGTAAAATTATTAACGAAGTGGGACGGACGATACGGCGCGGAGGCAATGATCGCGCGACCAAATTTCCACAGCAGGAGCGTATTTTCGGAAAATCTGATAGCTATTGAACTGCGCAAACTCGAGGTGAAATTCGACAAACCGATCTACGTCGGTATGTGCATCCTCGACTTGTCGAAGGTGTGTCTATACGAATTTCACCACGAGTACATGTCTCCCCTGTACCGCGAATCGTGTAGAATTATGTACACCGACACGGACAGTTTGATTTATCATATCGAGTGCGACGATGCGTATAAGAACATGAAACATGATATAGTCAGGTTCGACACGAGTGACTACGCGGTAGATAACGTGTACGGTATGCCTCTCGTCAATAAAAAAGTGCCGGGCCTGATGAAGGACGAAAACAATGGTGCCATTATGACCGAATTCGTTGGACTTAGGGCAAAAATGTACGCCTTGCGTCAATGACAAAAAAGACTGTAAAAAAGCAAAAGGTGTCAAAAGCAACGTCATCGCGCGCACCATCACATTTGACGACTACACGCGGTGTCTGAACGATGAGATCGAAATGACTCGACCGCAGTCGTGCATACGATCGAAAATGCACGAAGTGTACACTATCAGCGAGACGAAGATCGCTCTGAGTCCGTACGACGATAAGCGATATATCGTGCCGGATTCGACCGATACGTTGCCTTGGGGCCATTATCGCATACCTTTATATGATAAGGAACAGTGAAAATTCATGTATGTATGTATGCAATGTATGTATGTATATATATATGTATGTAGTATAACGTGGTTCCGGAAAGAACAGTGCGTTTTCTGAGGCCTCGTCCCAGAGTGCTGTGACGACCCCCCCCCTCCCCCCCGGGGTTTTAGTCGGTAAAAGTCCGACATAACCGTCTGACCTCTCTCCGGAGGATGGAGGTATCCTAGGAGGATTTCCCCGGGTCAAAAAAAATAAAAAAATGTGTGTAGTATACATTTATGTGATCTAACTGCTGCAAGAAATTCTTTAAGATTGTGACAATATATGTAAAACTTTTTGATTTTTTCACTTCACATTGTAAACGGGGACAATGTTCGCTATGGAAAAAATAGAGAGTAGAATGGGTATGTATGCGTCCGATTCCGATTCCGATGACTCGCAGTACAACAGAGCGTCTCCACCACCGATCTTATTTACTGATGGGACGGACCCGAAAAATTGCTGGAATCAGGAGATAAAGGAGGACGCTCGCTGGAATCTGACGACGTACTCTCTGCGAAGGGCGATCGGAAATCCATGTGTGCGGGAAGAACTGTGGATACGAACAATAGCAGCTGGCAGTAATAGAGCGACACGGTATATGAGAGGTGTTGGGATAAGAATTCCAAAGAGATTTCGTTACACGAGCGAAGCTGACGCACATGCGTTTTGCAATAAACTTTGGAATCGGTGGAATAGAGTTAAGTTCGAAATACCTAAAAACAATGAAGGTGATTACGCCGTATGGCCGGAACGCTATCGCTTGAGTGCTATACGAGCACGGAATGCATTGTGCGAAATGAATGAAGATTTCTTCGATGAAGGATCATTGTAATCATACATTTTATATATTTTATAATATAATCAATCATATAATCAATCATAAATATAATCAATTTATTAAATAAAACTTTTTTTTTCATTATTGCCATTTAATATCTCCCTAAACATTTTTTATTCTCGCTTGAGTGTTATACGAGCTGCATCGCGCGAAATGAAAATTTGTATGATAAAGGATTAATATAATTACACATTTATGTAAATTATAATATAATCATTTATTTAATAAAAATTTTTTTTTATACAATATTTCTATTTATTATCTCCCTAAGCATTTTATTCCTAAAGTACGGCATGTCAGTCTGCGTGAATGTAATTTCTTTACATGCACAGACGTACTTGGCGAACATGCAGGAGAACACGCCACAATCGCTGCCGTTCGTCTGTTGCGGAATGTTCTTTGCGGACTGACATTTCCAGTCACTCATATCATAATATTGTTTCTTTTTATCGAGACTTTCATCTTGTAAATATAGTTTTAACGCAGCCAGACATTTTGAATTATTGCTGCCCATACTGTTGTAATAAACAATCGTCTTATCGCGAAAATCTATTATTGCCATACACCAGTGAACGTTCAAATGTATAGGCACAACCACAAGATCTTGCGCAAATATGTCCACCTTCCTAGTCCATCGCTTCAGAGACGAGTGACCGCTCGACAGAAGTTTCGGGTAAAAAAAACGTGTTCATCGCGTGCACTTTCGGATACGCGTCGGAAGATGTTCCTCTGACGATCAGCAAGTTCATATAAAAGTTTATCACTTCGTCGTTTAGCCAATTTAAATCGACCAGCGTGTGAAGATCTTTTTGCGTGAGCATCATACCGAAACCTTCTACCACTACCGCCTCCATACTGTGATGGAAACCCTTGGCAAAAAAAAGTATAGTGTTATAAAATTATGGTTTCACAAAAAAAAGTATGTCACAATACACTCTATTATTTTTAATATTATTACTATATATTTACCAGTGTCGATCGATTCACAACCTCTCTTTTACAGTCTCACTTTCTTCACTTGCACGTGATATTTTAACGAGTTTAACGATATAACTTTGCGTCGCGATGTATCACCATATGCACATATTATGCTCGATCTCAAATCGTATAGGTACTAATGCGGCTCGACGCGCTTCATCCCTCGTTATATATCCTTTGCTCTCTCTCTCACTCCAACTGAATCGGGAAAGATCTTTTCCTTTGTCTCGCGTACTGCGTCATAAAAAAATAGCGTGAAATAGATACGTTTGTGCAATAACAACCCCCTTCTTTAAGAAAAAAATTTGTTTATGGCGCCACGATGAACACGAAACCCGCAATAGCAGATATCGTATTATATAGTGGAGAGGATATTAATAAAGATGTCGCATACGTCTTACATATTTTATATATTGGTTATTTTTTACACAGTTTATTGTTCTTTCATACGTTTAAAAAAAAATACAATCTGTACGAATTAAATAACATTGTTCTTGTGTATCCACGAGTTGTGCGATCCATCGAATCCCAGCCATTTCACGTAAACCTCGTCGCCCCTCCTGCGCAGTACTTTCTCCACGAGATACACGTCAGGATAAGTCGCGCGATGCAATTCGTACTCGTAGAACGCTCCAGCGATAGATTTTCCACGATAGTCCTCGAGTAGATAGGTTACGGGATTGGTACGCTGCACTTTAACGATCTTAAACACCTCGGTGGTCCAATTCGGCGTGTAACCCTTTTCGAAAATTGTCTTGTATTTGCTGACGCGTACCGAGTCGCCCGCTTTGAACTTTGCCGGGCCCGCGATTTTTATCGCGCTGTACACCGTAGCCAAGAGTCTTTCGGCGATCGCGGGGGTAACGTCGACGGGTCGCATGCCAATCGTTCGATGCTTGCGCGCGTTGTAATCCGACACGAGTCGCGGCAAGACGTCGACCAACTTGTAATTTCCATTGAGCGTAAACATCTTCCACATATTGTTTTTTAACGTGCAATTGAATCGCTCGACGACCGATGCCTTCATCACCGAATACGTGGAATAATGATTGATGTCGTGTTTTTTCACGAGACGTTGCACGTCGGTGTTGTAAAATTCCTTCCCCATGTCGGTTTGTAGATTACTAGGGCACCTCCCGCTATCTCGAATTATCTCAGCGATAGCGTCAGCTGTCTCGCTGCCACCTTTACCCTTGAGCGGCACAGCCCACGCATACTTGCTCAACACATCGATGACGGTGAGTATGTAGTGGTAGCCTCCGTTGAAACGTGAGTACGGGCGCATCTCGACGATATCAGCTTGCCACAGATCGTCGTACCCTCGCACTATGACGTGTCTGCGAGGAAAATTTCTTCTCGCCGGTGCGTGCAATTCGTCCACCAACCGTCGCTTTTCGATATTTTTATCCACATTGGTCGAATTTACAGGTCTCATGTTCGGGGTTAGCGTTTCGTTGACTGTACGTAGCCGTTTCTGTTTATGTTTCTGCGTCGTTCATAGCTGTTTCTGAACCGCTCAGATACCATTTCGAGCCGTTCTTGAACCGATCGACCGCCGCTCGACATCCGTTCTTGAACCGTTCGTTGTCGTTCGTCGTCGTCAGTTGACTGCTTCTTACTACTATTCATCGTCGTCGTCGTCGTCGACGTTCTTTAGCCGTTTGTAACCTTTCCTGTCTCCGCGTAGTTCGCAGCTGTTTCTAAACCGCTCGTAATCGTTCCTAACCTGTTCTCGAACCATTCGACAACCGTCCGACAACCGTTCTTGAACCGCTCGACAACCGTCCGACAACTGTTCTCGAACGGTTCGTTGCTGTTCGTCACCGTCGTTAATTAACCGTTGCCTCTCTTCACTCGTCGCCGTTCGATAATCGTTTCTGCTGAACCGTTTCTTCATCCTTCCGTAGCCGTTTCCAATCTATTGATACTCGCGCGTCGAAGCTCGTTCACCGCAGCCTGTAACGCTCGCACGTCCTTCTCGAACGCGGTAAACTTCTCGTCTGACTCTTTCCATTGATCTGTCAGACTTTTAAAGCACTGATCAACATATATTTTGTTAACAGCGTCACCGTCAGTCTCAGGTTGCGCTACGCGACGAATCTTTCGCGACCTTGCGTCAAAGTCCATGGCGGTGCGACACAGAGCGTTGTCGCGCACGAAATTTCTCACTAATCCGCTCCATCGATGATGATAGGAAATGGTATTCGTCGCGTCTTCGTTCTGCTCGAACAATCCAAATTTATTGATCGGCATTTCGACGTTGATTGAACGGATCGTTGTCGCGCCGTTTAATTTATAATAAGCCCAGCCTCGCGAAGTTCCTCGATGATCGACATGATCTCGTTGTCGTGGGCATTGTTCCCAGCTTGACGCGAAGCGTCGAGCAATTGCAGACGATCCACCAGCTCGTTGGGGTCGTCCCAGTGCACGTAGTCGATCTTATTGTCGGTTAACGTCATCGCGCGAGGCGCGAATAATCCCTTTCCGGATTTTTTCTTCTTGGATTCGATTGACATCAACGGTGAGATTACATGTAGATACTTGTATCCCCTGTTGCCCATTCGTCGCTCGCGAGGATCGTGCTTGTATTTATGAGCACTCGTTGCCAACAGTATGTGCCTGTATTTTTCCAAATCGTCCTCCGTGTAGAGCTTGTCATCGGGTACATCCTTGAAGATCAACTCGTAAATACCGGGTGTGCCGGTGTATCGTACATCGTCTATGTAAATGTAATCATCGGTATCCACATGAAAACGTTTATTACCAAGCATCAATTTATTATTATCGCCGAATTTAACACCGAACGTAGTGTCTATCGTTGGATCGGCGCTCAAAACAGACGCGATGTACACTCGGCTCAGTGGACCCAAGCGACTTTGCAACGTTTCTATAAATGACTCTCGACCCTCCGACGTTTGCAACTGCTTTTGAACGGTCGTCGCGATCGAGTCGTCCGTGGTTTCGAAAACATTCGCGCTTGTGAGGAATTCGGGACTCGTACGTTGCACGGTTCGCGTCGATGTATAGGTTATCGGTGTTGAGGTTATCGGTAGTACTGTCGATCGTTTCGATTGACCAGATTTATTACGCGGTGTCAATGACAGATCCGACCAGGAGTCTAATCGTTTCCTCTTTCTCTTCGGTGTATCATCCTTCTCCTCCTCTTCCTCCTTCTCCTCCCCGCTCTGTTGAACGGATAACGGTTCGATTTTCGCTTCAGCGTAGCTGTTCGTCGGCTCTTCCGTCTTCACCGCGATCAAGCTCTTGTTGTCGACGATTTTTTGCAATGGCCCGATGAGAGGTTGAAAGTGCGTGTCCAACTCAATGTCCTTCTCGATCTTACCGGTCTTCAAAGCGCGAAGTTTCTTGCGAATTGATTTACTCGTTTTTGCAATATCTTTCGCGATCTTCTCACGTTCGCGAGAATTGTCACTCCCGTCGATCGCAGCCATCATGGGGGAAAAAAACAAAAAAAACAAAGTGTCGATCTCTCTATCAGATGTTTAGGTATTCTCGCGTACGTCTGACAGAGATAAAAGCAGTCGACGCTCGAGTGTCTGCCCATTGCAAAATACTCTCTCACAGTGTCTTGCTTATCGCACGCCACGTCGTCGAAGATGAATATCGAGTTTGAACACGCGTCGCTCGGTGGAATTACGTCACTGTTATTGGAGAAGGTGTAGTAGCCGATTTCGTCGATCGATGTTAATAAATTCTCCAGATATCGGTATTTCGGTTGTTGCAACGATTTCGAGTACACGTACACGTTCTCGAAACGTACACCGTGCGGACTTTCCAACAAACTTATCAGAACGTTGGTTTTACCGCAATTCGAGGGACCGCAAATGATCGCGCGTATAGTAGTCGGCAACATCGTACCGTGTCTGCGCTTCTCCGCGTTACCCTCCATCGACAGTGATCTGTCGTCGCAATTCGTCACGCGAATCGCCAACGGTTGTCGCACGAATCTCATAATTTTTTTTAGTTTCCTTACACACTTTGTACAACTAAATCGAACTTTCGTTCGAACGTCTATTTATAGATGCGCGGCACCGCGATTCGCTCAGTCGTACAGATGTACGTTCTGCTGTCGAGACCATTCCGCAATTTTAACGTTGAATGCGGCGAATGTCAATGAAAAATAAAAAAACAGGTAGAGGTCTGTTTAATCGCGCGATAAGTGCACTTCCGTTCGAATTGCACATTCCCGGCTATCAGTTTTGCGGTCCGGGTACTCGTTTGCGAGAACGATTGGCTAGAGGTGATCCGGGTGTAAATCCATTGGACGTGGCGTGTCGCGAGCACGATATAGCCTATTCGCGTAGCAAAGAGCTCACCGAGAGACACGCGGCGGACAAGATACTCGCCGACAGAGCGCTGGGACGCGTTATCGCGAAAGATTCGGCTCTCGGAGAGAGGGCTGCCGCTACAGCCGTCTGGGCGGCCATGAAGGCTAAGACGAAGCTCGGAATGGGTTTGAAAACGCGGAAAACACGAACGAGAACAAAGTCGACGAAGAAGAAGCGGATACTTCCGACAGCGAAACGAGGTGGCGTACTGCCGATTCTACCGTTGTTGGGAGTTCTCGGTTCTTTGGCCGGCGGAGCGGCCGGAATTACAACGGCGATGAACGCTAGCAAAGCCGCGCGGCGTCAGCTGGAAGAGACGCAACGTCACAATCGCGCCATGGAAGGTCGCGGACTTTATCTCGCTCCGTACAAATATAGACAAGGATTGTATCTCGGCCCACACAAACGCTGGCGAGGAGTAGCGTTGAAGATTAAAAAAAAAACATCAAAAAAGACGTTAAATATGCCCGCGGGTATTACGACCAATGTGCAATTGAGTCGACTGGCACGGCGAATGCGCGTACCGTTCTTCAGAGGTGTTTTCATGCGTGATTCGTTACCGATCGTTGATGGTGTACGTCGAAACGAGAGCGGTATCGTGAATTTGGACGATGCAGCGGGCCCCGGTACTCATTGGGTAGCGTACGCCAAGAGGGGAAATCGAGTCGTATATTTCGACAGTTTCGGTAATCTTCGACCACCGAAAGAATTGGTGCGATATTTCGGACCGAGCGTGACGAAGATCGAGTACAATCGCACGTCTTATCAGCGATACGATCAAAGCATCTGTGGACAATTGTGTTTACAATTTCTCCAGACGATCGACGACGACGACGATCGGGTGCTAATTTAAAACCTGACGACGCACCGTGCGGAGACTCAGTGTTCGTCCAACAGTTTCCGCCGACATGTCTATAACGTTCACGTTGACTGGGAAGAGCAGCGTCCTCGCGGAGCACTATTTTCCCGCCGTGGATCTGAGCGACGATGACTACGAGCTCGGTCTTACATGTTTCGAGACTTATCACACGATTCCGAATGTGAATTCTTCGAACAATAAATTTTATTTCGACGATGATGACACGGAAATTACGATTCCCGAGGGATCGTACGAGATACGGGCCATACACGAGTTTTTGAAACGTGAAATTTTACGTAAACGTCCGCGACGCGTGGTTCGTTCCAACGACGATGTTTGCGCGAACGGCTACGAAGACGAGGCCGCGGATTATCCGATAGTGATCCGCGCGAATTACAATACGATGAAGAGCGAGATCAAGTGCGCGTTCAGAGTGAACTTTAACAAACCGAACAACGTCGGATCGCTGCTAGGATTCTCGTCGACGCGTATATTGCAGCCGGGACAGTGGTACGAATCGGACGCACCGATTAATATTATCAATGTAAACATTATCCGCGTGGAGTGTAACGTGACCGCGGGTGCGTACAGCAACGACAAACGCATTCATACGATACACGAATTTTCACCGAGCGTACCACCGGGATATAAGATATCGGAAACGCCGGCGCAGATCATTTACCTGCCGATCATCGCGCGGAGCGTTACGAATCTAACGATACGCGTCGCTGATCAAGACGGACGATTGCTTGATTTTCGCGGAGAAGAGATCACCGTCCGATTGCACGTACGACGGCGAGAGCGATAACGCATCAGTGTATGAGTGAGCGTGTGTGTACGCGTGACACATGAGATGTTAGTGTTGAACGACTCGGAGCACGCGACAAATAACAATAATATCTTTACGGCTGTGCCGCTCGACGATATCGTCAAGTCGTCGTTGTCGTCGTTGTCGTCGTCGTCGACATTCAGTGGCGTTAAACAAGCTACGAAAAAGAAGCTCAACGCGTCGAACGTTAAATTTTTACAATCTCTGGGATTCGCGTTGCGAAACATCTGAACGATGACTGAAATTCTCAACGTCGGAGGCCAGCCGGTCTTTGACGATCGCATCGTCAAGTTCGAGACTCACACGTACAATCCGTACGCCAACACAACGTTTGACTACAGCGACGAGATACGAATATCCATACAACAGCAGGATCTGTATACGTTGCCGTGCGAAAGTTTTCTCTACATCGAAGGAACATTGACGGTGACCAGAGCAGCCGATCGAGGCGATCAAGTCGATCCAGCCGATAACGTGGTATTGGGTACTAATTGCGTCGCGTTCATGTTAAACGTAGGAATAACCAGCACGCTCAAGAACTATGTTACGGTATCGTCCGACAGAAGCGTGATCCTGCGAAACGCTGGCTGGGATCCACATAATAATCCGAACGGATATTTCAATTTCTGCGTACCGCTCAACTTGTTACTGGGATTTTGCGAGGATTACAAACGCGTGGTGATCAACGCTCGTCACGAATTGATCCTGATACGAGCGCGCAACGACAACAATTCCCTGGTGGGAAGTCTCGCGTTAGAGCCCATTGTCAAAATACTCAAGATACAATGGCGAATGCCTCACGTGGTGTTGAACGAGATCAACAAGTTGTCGATGCTGCGCGCCTTGGAAGACGGACGATATCTAAGTATGGGTTTCCGTTCGTGGGATCTGTACGAGTATCCCCTGTTGCAGAACACGACCAAACATTCGTGGGCCATTAAGACCGCGATTCAGCTCGAAAAACCGCGATACGTCGTCTTCGCTCTGCAGACGGGTCGGAAGAACGTCATGTCCGCCGATACAAGCCGATTCGACGACTGCAACTTGACCAACGTAAAACTCTATCTAAACTCTGAAGTTTATCCATACGACGATTTGAATTTGGATTTTGGTAAACACAGATGGGCGATTCTGTATGATATGTACGCGCGTTTCTGCAAGAACTACTACGGATATGAATATCTCGAGCCGAGTCTCACCGTTTCAACATTCCTACGTAACGGCCCGTTTGTGATCATCGATTGCTCGCGCCAAAACGAATCCGTCAAAAGCGCCACCGTGGATGTTAGACTGGAATTCGATTGTATGGAGAACGTACCGCCGAATACCTCAGCGTACTGTCTCATCATACACGACCGCGTGATCGAGTACAATCCGTTGACGAACGTGGTGCGCAAATTAGTCTGAGTGTTCGCGGCAACGTCGACGTGAATATTTTCTCTCTCTCTTATTCCATCCAGAGAATAAGGGAGGGGGGTGGGGGGAGTATAAATTAGATTGTCGTGAGACGGTTTTGCAGAGTTGCGCGTCATTCCTCTCGATCGACGCATCGACGAGAGAGAGAGAGAGAGATAAAGAAATCTCATCATCATGTCCGTACCAACGTTCGTGGACCTGCAAGGATTCCTCGTCGGGATGAAATTTGTCGTGAAGGAGGTGGCGGTGCTGAGAAAAGGCTGCGTTCTGACGCATCACATCTTTGCGTACCCCATGCCGTGGAATCTCCTCACAAAATCCGACAAATCGTGCGCTACCTGGTTGATTGCGAATCATCATGGATTACGCTGGGAAGACGGAAACGTGCCGTACAACAAGGTGAAACCTGATTACATCGGCCGTGTACGGTGAGGAAGAGGAAAACGACGACGACGAGATGCCGACCCTCGTGTACGTCAAGGGATGTCAGAAACGAGAATGGTTGGTGGATCTGCTGGAGAATTATGCGCGAAAAAACCTAATCGTCGAGACTCTGGATGCGCATTACGAGGATATTGAATCTTTGAGAAAACTCGATGACGTCAATACTATGCGATGTGGAAAACATGAAAAAAATTGCGCATTACAAAATGTACTAAAACTATTTAACTGGTGGTCGCGCGCGACGCCATGTCGCCCGATGCCATAAAAATTTGCGAGTTTTTTTTTAAAATAAATTATATATAACTTTTTATAATGTTTTATTTCTTACTCCCCCGCCCATCCTCCATCATCCTCATCATCGTTCGAGTAAGCTTTACTTCTCCCTCTCCTAAAAAAAATCCACTGCGCAGTTCTATAAATATTAATTCCCTCTCTCTCTTTCCCCCACCACATCATTACTTTTAGTGGATTGTCGCGTTCACTCGATTAATTTTATATGATCAGTCTCGTCGCGATCGCCTGTACTGACGGACAACTTCTCAGAGTTGAGAGAGAGTGAAAATGTTCTCCTTTAAAGAATGCAACAGCAGTAGCAGCAGCAGCAACAACAACGGTGGAAATCGTATGAATGCCACGAATTATTACGTGCCGATTCATGACGTTGAAACTCAAACATATGAGGCCAGATGTGATAGGTAAGTTTCTTTTACAGATGAAATGAAACATATAGAGTCCAGTTTTTTTATATATTTACAAATTGTAATATTTATGAAATAAAAAACTAATTTCATTTCTTTTATACAGCATGTCGTTAAAGCGTCGCGCGGTTCGCATACTCGGCAGACGATACGCGCTGACAGCCACGGGATATAAATTTCTCGAAATTGGCATCAACGTAGGCCCACCGAGCTACGTGGAGATCGCCGTTGAAGATCATCGAGGAAAGGAACTGCTGTTATCTCTCGAAACGTGGAATGCACTCTACGAGCAACGGCGAAATATTCAGAATTTCTTTCGCAACAACTACAAAGGGTGCGTTTCGATATTTACTGTAAGTACTGACGATATGACGTCATTGAGTAGAACTGCAGGAGCGTTCCGTAATTACTTCTGTTGCTTTTACCGCATATAACGCTGCAATAACGGAACGATATCCGCAGTACTGCTCTCTTGTTATGTATAAGAAAAAAATATAACCTATCTTAACCTATAAGAGACTATATAGAACCACCGATTTTAAATATATAGAAAAAAATTTTGTACTTAAACAATAATGTTGGGAAAGTCATGTCTATAAAATAAATAACATATTTCAGATTTATGAAAATATCGAAATTATTTATTATTATATTAATTTAGTAACCTTTTCGGGCTTTCTCCGCATCTTCGTGACTAACAATTACTGTATATTTCTCGTTTGTTGCCTTCCAGGTTTACAAGAACCAAACCTATGTGAACCTGGCACCCAACTTCCAAAAAATTAATTTTTTTACGGAAAACGTTAGCATTTTGTTTGCAGTAACAAAAATTTCGTTTGTAGTTTAATACATTAAAAATTATAAAAATTATAAAAATTACTTGCACCCCACTTTGAGATATCTCAAGTCCGTTTGCGCCATCTTTTTTAGAATCGTTTGTAGTTGTTTGTAGTGCTTTTTGTTTTGTTTGTAGTTAAACCGTTTAAAAGTTACAACAATTTAAAAAAATAAATAAAACCTAACTTTGTCATTTGTCGAGATATTTCAAATCCGCTTGCGTCATCTTTTTCAGAATCATTTGTAGTTGTTTGTAGTGCTTTTCTTTTTGTTTGTAGTTGCACCGTTTAAAAGTTATTATATTTTGCAATAAACAAAAAGTGTAACTTTGCTAATTTTGAAGATATCTCAAATCCGTCTGCGCCATCTTCTTCAGAATCGTTTGTAGTTGTTTGTAGTGCTTTTCTTTTTGTTTGTAGTTGCACCGTTTAAAAGTTATTATATTTTGCAATAAACAAAAAGTGTAACTTTGCTAATTTTGAAGATATCTCAAATCCGTCTGCGCCATCTTCTTCAGAATCGTTTGTAGTTGTTTGTAGTGCTTTTCTTTTTGTTTGTAGTTGCACCGTTCAAAAGTTATTATATTTTTGCAATAAACAAAAAGACTTTGCCAGTTTTGGAGATATCTCAAATCCGCTTGCACCATCTTCTTCAGAATTGTTTGTAGTTGTTTGTAATGGTTTTCGTTTCGTTCAAAATATCTCCAAAATTGGCAAAGTTACACTTTTTGTTTATTGCAAAAATATAATAACTTTTGAACGGTGCAACTACAAACGAAAAGAAAAGCACTACAAACAACTACAAACAATTCTCGACTTTGAGATATTTTAAAGTAAGGTGCGAGTAATTTTTAAAATTTTTATAATTTTTAATGTATTAAACTACAAACAAAATTTTTGTTACTACAAACAACTACAAACAAAATGCTATGACGTTTTCCGTAAAAAAATTAATTTTTTGAAAGTCGGGTGCCAGGTTCACATAGGTAAGGACCAATTCTCCAAAGGTGCCGCCATAGCCGCCATGTTCTTACTGCGAATGCCTCACCTCGCGAGCCGCAGTAATGAAAGTAGGAAGTGACAACAAAATTTATGACGTCACATGAACACGAAAACGCTTTGACAGCTTACTGCCGCGTATATTGGAACGGATTTACAGTGCTGCCAGTACTGCGAGTGAATAACGAAACGCAGCCAAAGATGTCCATAGTTTTCTAAACGTTGGACCGCTAACGGTGAGAGTTTGTGCGTCGCCGGTTATGAACGTCAAACTCATACGTTTAGAATCTGCAAACGTATACTTGATGATGACCGAATCGACGTTGCATCGTATGTTCGATCTCGATCGGTGCATCAATGCGAGATTCGATCGTTTGGTCAGAATACTTGCGGCGGTCGATGCAAAGTATGCGCAGTTCTCCGATATCGCGTCCACCGTGACGGATCCCAAGGAAGCGTCGACGGTAATATACGCTAGCGATGCGTTCAATACGAATCAGCTCGTCGATTGTGAGCTCGCAGCTTTAGTTTTTAGTACGTAAGATATATTATGTATTAAAAAGGAGTTAAATACACAGACTTTTTTACACCTAATTAAACGATGTAATTTCTTTACATGCATGTCCTTCCCTACCCTAAAAATGTTATCATCGATGCGTTGCGGTCGATCATCGTCGATCCGCCATTTTTTTCATTGTTTTTTCGCGTATTGCGTCGTAAAAAAGCGTGAAATTGTTTAATCTACGCGATAACACCCCCTTTTCCTAGAATAAAACTGTTGTTTACGACGAATCGAGTCGATCTTCGTCCCGATGACGTCATTTTTTCCTTTGTCTTTTCACGTACTGCGTAGATGGATTGTTTAGTCTACGCGATAACACCCCCTCTTTTTCCTAGAAGAATGTTGTTTACGACGAACATGTCCCGACAGGTTCGATACGTCATCGACAAAAAAAAACCCCGCTCCTACTTAGTGCGCTATCGAGTTAGTCTTACTATCGTGCACCGCCTAGCGGCGTCGTTGCGAACGTAACCCGCGACCGGCGCGACGCGCACCCCCCGCGCGGACCCGCGGCGGCGGCGGCGGCGGCGGCGGCGGCGGCGGCGGAACGGACCCGCGGCGCGGCTGAGTCATCCCCCGGTGAGTCATCCAGGTGAGTCATCCCCGGTGAGTCACCCCCGGTGAGTCATCACGGTGGTATGCCAAGGTCACCCCCCCTCCCCTCACCCCCTCGTAATCCGATATCCTTGTGTAACCCGATACCCCGCCCCTCACCCCTCCCCCTCACCCCCCCGCGAAATACGATACCCTTGTGTAACCCGATACCCCGCCCCTCACCCCTCCCCCTCACCCCCCGGGGATTTCCCGTACCCCCCCTCCCTCACCTCCCCTCGGCGCTCCCGGGGCAGAACCGGCTTATAACAACTACTAATATTGTCGTCAGATAAAGACAATATTTATAAAAATAATTTTTTTTTAGTTTATCAGAAAAAATCATGTACAGCCCTCTACATTTTTGTGCGTACTTTAATCGTGTAAAAGGATTTTCCATTCTGTTCAGCCGTGATGGAGTCCGCAGGACGTAACATGATTATATACATATAATTATATCGGGTGTGAGAAAAGTCTGGAAACGGTCAAATATCTCGAAAACGAAACGTTTCTGAGAAAAATGTTTCAGACAAAAATTGTTTGGTTTCGAAGGAGCCATAAGATGGTATCATTGGTCTGATCTTGGATGTTCGTTTAAAGCTGACGTGAATGACACCTTTAATTTCTTAAGTGGAAACCCCTATTTTTTAATGCATATTCTTATAGCTAATCTCGAGAGCTTTTCAAAACACTATAATAAAGTATTTTTTCGTTAAGAACTTTTGAAATTATGAGGCTTGAAAGTTCTAGTATTTTGACATAAAATACAAAATATCTTGTAAAACATTAAGTTTTCGGTAATGTTACCTTAATACTTTTATGCACAGAATAATGAGATAAATGAATTGGTATGAAAAAAAGACATAGTTGTTTTTAAGAAAAAGTATGCAGATGCGTGTTGCAAATTACATTTTTCTTAAAGGAACTCTATGCCTTTTTTTATATCAATTCATTCGTCTCATTATTCTGTGCAGAAAAGTATTAAGGTAACATTACCGAAAACTTAATGTTTTACAAGATATTTTGTATTTTATGTCAAAATACTAGAACTTTCAAGCCTCATAATTTCAAAAGTTCTTAGCAAAAAAATACTTTATTATAGTGTTTTGAAAAGCTCTTAAGATTAGCTACAAGAATATGCATTGAAAAATAGGGGTTTCCATTTAAAAAATTAAAGGTGTCGTTCACGTCAGCTTCAAACGAACATCCAAGATCAGACCAATGGTACCATCTTATGGCTCCCTCGAAACCAAACAATTTTTGTCTGAAACATTTTTCTCAGAAACGTTTCGTTTTCGAGATATTTGACCGTTTCCAGACTTTTCTCACACCCTGTATATGATTATATAGAGACAAAATTCCTATATAATTGCATTATATATAATTATATATAATCTTTTTTTTCCCGGGGTTCCAATAACCGGACATGTAGGTATATCTATATCTGCATGGACACCTTTTGCTTCTTCATAGAGAAAGCTTTGTGTTCGAGAGCACGCGGTTGCGCGGTATTGCGCGAGGTAACAGGACGACCACAAAGCAAGGAAAGGGCACGCACAGAACACAAAGTCTATGTTTTTTCCACAAAGAATTCAAGTCTATTTCACAATATGTACATATATTCACACGAGTCTTTTTCAGGCAACGTGCCGTGAGAGTTCCATGAATTTAGCAATGCAAGCGGCGTGCAGGGAAGCGAGTGCGGAAAAACAGTGAGAGCGGTTTGAGCGGTAGACAAGCGGTCGTATAAGCTATACTTTGCGGTGATTTTCGAGCGAGAATCTTTCCCGCGGCGTCGCGGCGGTCCTTTTATTACCTCCTGGAAGAGCCTCCCTCCCGGTAGGTTTCGACGAATTTTGGGAGGGTGATTGGCCATCGGAGCCCTACGTCATCGAGCGGACGTCACCGTTTTCACGTGACGATCCGCCGATAACGATACTTGTTTTTCACGCAATGTTTATAGCATGGATCCTTCCTTTGTCTTAGCTCGTTTACTTGACTTTGTTTTCGCCGAGTGAATGTCGGCGAACTTTCCACAATGCGAATGCTAGAAAGATCCATGCTATGTTAAACTTAAACGCGACGAGTTTGATGCGAAACATTATGGGAACATTTTTCATGCGTGCTTCGAAATTCAATCGAATTTTCATGCAATCTAATCTATCTGAGTCGCGTCTGTTTCGCGAGTCGTTGCGATCTTAAACATCCCGCCCGCCTCGTCATATGGTGACGAAACGGGACGTTGCACTCGATGGGCCGACGGAGATCGCAGCAGTATGTATCGATTTACGATCGATTTGCATGCCGCGATTCCGGCACGCGCGGCGAGCGAGTCATGGCGGCGTGGTGCGGCTGCGCAGTGTCACAACACGCGGTGATCTCGAGCGAGACACATAAACATTGCCGCGACGTGTGATGTGAGATACGTACAAAGTGAAGTGAAGTGACGCGAATACAATTTTCGAACGCAAGTTGAGTTGAGGCGGAAGGCCGGAATAGACGATAATTTTACGACGTGATCTTTAGACAGTGGCAGAAGGCCAACGGAAATAATTAGACATTGGCGGAGGGCCGATAACGACAATTAAGCGACTGTGAATGTCGAGTGGCTCACGCATCCGTCGGCGGCGACGGGTCCCTGATCCAGGGAAGCAGCACGAGCTTGCACAGCGGGCGCACGAGCTCTGAGGTGGAGGTCCGAATTGTGGCAACGCGGACTACGCCGTCGTCCCCCGGGTGCAGTCTCACAATCCGGGCGAGAGGCCATCGACTCGGTGGAGTGATCTCGGAGCGTACGAGGCACAAGGCTCCCACGTCCGGAACGTCCTCGGTTTTGTGCCACTTCGGCCGGGCTGTCATCCCGTGGATATATTCGCGCGACCATCGAGACCAGAAGTGATCGCGCATTTTCTGAATGTGCTGCCATCGGGATAGCGTGCCATCGGACGTCTCTTCGAGTGAAGGTTCGGGCACGGCCAGCAGCGGGGCGCCGATCACGAAATGCCCCGGTGTGAGCGCGGAAATGTCGTCCGGGTCGTCAGATAAAGCCTGGAGCGGTCGTGAGTTCAGGCAGGCTTCGACTTGTGCGAGAAACGTGGACATTTCCTCGAAAGTGAGTGTGCTCTCACCGATGACTCGTCGCAGGTGATGTTTGGTGGACTTCACCGCTGCCTCCCAAAGTCCGCCGAAGTGTGGTGCGGCAGGCGGATTGAAATGCCATTTCACACCTTCGGAGGTGACAAAATGAGCGATGCGACGGCCGTCGGCGGATGATGCGCGGAACAGGTTTTGGAGAACTCGGTCAGCGCCGACGAAATTGGTGCCACAGTCCGAGTAGACCTCCTCGCAGAGGCCTCGACGTGCTGTGAAGCGACGGAATGCAGCCAGAAATGCATCCGTCGTGTAATCGGAGACCACATCAAGATGCACGGCCTTGGAGCTGAGGCAGACGAACACTGCGATGAAGGCTTTGTGGGCCTTGTGTCCTCGTCCCCTGCTCGTGCGGATGAGAATGGGGCCGGCGTAGTCCAAGCCGGTCCGGAGGAACGGGCGCGCTGGTGTGACTCGCCCTCGAGGAAGATTTCCCATGGGCGGCTGCGGGGTGGCCGCTCGCCATCGCGTGCACGTGACGCACCGATGCAGCATCTGCTTGACCACGGTCCGACCTCGAGGGATCCAGAATCGGAGGCGGAGGAGCCCGAGAGTGAGCTGTACTCCCCCGTGAAGCGTTCGACGGTGGCAGGAGTCGATCAGCAATCGAGTGAGCCACGACGATGGTGGGACGATCATTGGGTGCTTCTCATCGTGAGATAGCGGAGCGTGCTTCAGGCGTCCTCCTACTCGTAACGCGCCGTGGTCATCCAAGAATGGATTTAAGTGCACCAGTGAGCTCCTCAGTGGTACAGTGCGGTTGAAGGCGACTGCGGTGACTTCGGCGGCGTAGTGCAACCTTTGCACCACGCGGAGCCACAGAAACAGTGCTTCGTCTATCTCGTCAGGTTGAAGCATGAGCGCCGTGCGGGCGGCGGAGTGTCGCCAGCGAGAGCACCAGGCCGTGACTCTCAGTAGCCGGTGCAGGGATGAGAACCTGAGTAGCATGTCAGGCTCGGCTTCAACCTTCTCAGTGGCGGCTTGCACCACGACTCGTTGTTCGGGCATCTGGTCTGCGGGTAGTGTAGAGTCCTCGGTTGGCCAGTGAGAGGAGTCCTCCTGGAGCCAGGCTGGTCCCGTCCACCACAAGGAGTGGCGCAGTAGCTCACTTGGTGCGATCTCCCTGGAGGCGCAGTCGGCTGGATTGTCCCGCCCTGGGACGTGTCGCCATTGAGCGTCGGGAATCTGCATTTGGATGTGAGCCACGCGGTTTGCGACGAAGGTCTTCCAGCGGGAGGAGTGCCCTCGGATCCACTGCAGTGTGGTCTTAGAGTCTGACCAGAGGAAGACAGGAGCTGTGGACAGACTTAAAGTGTTGCGGTAGTGTTCGGCGAGATTCGAAAGTGACGCGGCGGCACACAGTTCGAGGCGCGCCAGTGTCACTTGTTTCACCGGTGCCACTTTGCTCTTGGCGGCCAGGATGTGTACAGCCTGGCAATTGGCTGAGGAGACGCGGAGGTACACGACGGCGGCGTATCCTCGTTCGGATGCGTCGGCGAAGCCGTGTAGTTCCAAGTGCTGGTTCTCGGTGCTAGTGCCGAGCCAGCGATTCACGCGGAGACCTTCGAGCAAAGGGAGTTCCTTGAAGAGGAGCTCCCAACGGTGAGTGTCGGCGGAAGGGAGCGGAGTATCCCAATCCAACTGCTGCAGCCATGCAGACTGAATCAAGATCTTGGCGCGGATTATGACCGGAGCAAGCCATCCCAGTGGGTCGAAGAGACGTGCGGTTTCCGCGAGGACGTGTCGTTTCGTGTACTGAGTGATCGTGCGCGGGTGTATCGCGAACGCGAAGCTATCCTCGCTCGGGTACCAGAGGAGACCCAACGTGGTCTGGCTTTCGTTCTGCCAAGCGTGCGGTTCTTGGAACAGACGGTGTTCCCGGGGGATGCCTGCTAAGGCTTCCTCGCAATTGGACGACCATTTCCGAAGCGGAAACCCGCCCGCCATGCAAAGCTCGCGAAGTTCAGTTTGTAACGCGATCGCGCCGGGTATTGTGTCCGTCCCCGTCTGGATATCGTCGACGTAACGATCCTCGAGCAGTGCGACGGCGCCCTGCGGATATCGCGCCTTCTCGTCGTTGGCCAATTGAATGAGTGATCGGATCGCGAGAAACGGTGAGCACGCGAGGCCGTACGTCACCGTGTTCAGGAGTAGTTCGCGCAGTAGCTCGGTCACCTTTCGTCTCCATAAGATACGCTGGAATCCGCGGTCTTCAGGGTGCACGAGGATTTGGCGATACATCTGCTTGATGTCCGACACGAGTGCTACGCGGTACCGGCGCCAACGCGAGATCACGTCGGCGAGTGCGGGCAAGAGATTGGCTCCAACGTGTAAATGAGAGTTCAACGATTCACCGGAGCTCGTGCGTTGCGATCCGTTGAACACCACTCTGAGCTTGGTGGTGGAGCTGGCCTCCTTGAGTACTCCGTGGTGAGGTAAGTAGCACTTTCCAGTTGTGTTGTCTTCGGAACTGCTCACCTCCGTCATATGTTGCAGGTCTTCGTATTCCTGCATGAAGGCTCGGTAGAGCTCACCGAATCGCGAGTCCCGGTCGCATCGTCGCTCCATTGTGGACAGCAGGCGCTCCGCCGGCTTGCGAGTTTCAGCCAGGCTCGTTGGAATTTTCCGGAACGGGAGTCTTACGACGTACCGTCCGGTGGCCGTACGTTCGTGGGTGCGCACGAAGATCTCTTCGCATTCTTTCTCTTCGGGCGTGAGAGCGGCGGGAGCGGAGACGTCGTTTTCCTGCTCCCAGAAGCGGCGCACTAGATCGACTAGCTCGTGGTCGGCAGTGCATTGAAGAGAACTGCGGTGCCCCTCAGTTGCCCCACAGCCCCCCGAGAGGATCCAACCGAGGACCGTCTTCTGCGCGATGGGCGCTTGAGGCCCGCCTTTGCGGATACCGTCTTCAAAGATGATGGAGCAGACTTCCGCTCCGAGGAGTATCTCGACTGGATCGTCATCCAGGAACTGCGGGTCGGCCAGAGAAAGTCCCTGAATGTGTGGCCACGCTGGAGCGCGCTTCGTAGCCGAGCCCTGATATAGCGAGAGACGCGGCAGAACGAACGCGACGGCGGAGATTGTAGACCCGGTCGTGGTGGAGGTGATGCTCACCGTCACCTTTCCGCGGGTCGATCCCGATTTTGAGCCGCCGATCCCGAAGATTGACACGGCGGAGTACGAGCGTTTAAGGCGGAGCTGCTGAGCTAGAGATTCCGAGATAATCGACACTTCAGATCCTTGATCGATCAGAGCTCTCACGGCGTGAGGATCTCCAAGGCGATCGGCGACCATCACCCGCGCGGTTGCCAGAAGGACGGCCTTGCTATCGTCGTCTTGACGCACTGCGGATAGTGCGCTGACTTCTGCGGGTTTCGGCTCTACGGGTTTCGGCGCGGGGGCTTGAGCCTCGTGGAGCATTGTGTGGTGCCGAGATTTGCATGTCAGGCACGTCTTTGACGATTGGCACTTCGCGATCATGTGATTACCGAGGCAGTTGTAACATAGCCGATTAGTCTCAACGAAAGATTTACGCTCATTGGCCGGCTTGGCCTTGAAATCGTTGCAAGTCATTAGGGTGTGCTTTCCCTTGCACAACGCGCACTGTGGATCGAAGCTACGTTTCGCGGCGTGAGTTTTCGCGGATCGTGTCTCTGTGGCTTTCGACGCGGGTTTCGGTTTCGCGGCATTGAGTGTTAGTATGCGCTTGGTCATAAAGTCCGTGAGTGCCGTGTGATCCGGTGGATTGATGGAGTCGCAGATGGAGGACTCCCACTCGAGACGCGTGCGCGGATCAAAGAGCTCGACCACGAGGTGGTTGAAGAGGTCCATCCCGTGGGACTCAATGGGCCGGCCGATGCTCTCCTGCGCGTTAACAGCGTCCGTCGCGGCGTTGGAAATTCGGCTAAGTTCATCGGCGGTATCTCCCTTCATCTTAGCGACGGCGGTGAACGTTGCGAAGTTGGAGCGTATCAACTCCCTTTTATTCTCGTAGTGCTTGTCTAAGATCGCCCATGCGCGGTCGTAATTGTCTCCGGTTACGTTTAACGATCGAATTAATTTTTCAGCTGGGCCTTTCACGCACGACCGAAGGTAATGGAAGCGCTCGACATTTGAAATGGCTGAGTTTTTGCCGATGACCGACTGGAAGAGGTCACGAAACGACGGCCAGTCTTCATACGCGCCTGAGAAATCGCGCAAAGTAATGCGGGGCAACGAGGTCCTTGGAGAGTGTTCGCTGTTCTGCTCCGGCCCGGCGGGCACTCTAGGCGTCGCGGGTTTAAGTTTGCTCGCGATACCGGTAAGCAAGCTGTGCTGATGCACGTAAGCGCTCTCAACGGTGTCGATAAAATCAGTCTTGGCGTACTCACTCTCGCTGTACAGTTGCCCGTAACATGCCCGAATGAGATCATGGTTTGACTCGAACTTTGCCCACAGGTCGTCGAGAATGCGGATGCGGGTGCTCACAGCGTCGAGGGTGATTTTGTCTGCACCCAGCTTCCGGAGGTTGTCCATGGAGCGGGAGATGCGGCCGTGGATGTCGTGCTGACTGCTCAGCAAGGCGCTCTGATCCATGCTCATGACTGTGGTCGTTCCTTGCGGAAGCACTCCCGAGTGTGCGGTTGCCGGTACAATCCGGCTCGAAGGACCAAAATGTTCGAGAGCACGCGGTTGCGCGGTATTGCGCGAGGTAACAGGACGACCACAAAGCAAGGAAAGGGCACGCACAGAACACAAAGTCTATGTTTTTTCCACAAAGAATTCAAGTCTATTTCACAATATGTACATATATTCACACGAGTCTTTTTCAGGCAACGTGCCGTGAGAGTTCCATGAATTTAGCAATGCAAGCGGCGTGCAGGGAAGCGAGTGCGGAAAAACTAAGTGAGAGCGGTTTGAGCGGTAGACAAGCGGTCGTATAAGCTATACTTTGCGGTGATTTTCGAGCGAGAATCTTTCCCGCGGCGTCGCGGCGGTCCTTTTATTACCTCCTGGAAGAGCCTCCCTCCCGGTAGGTTTCGACGAATTTTGGGAGGGTGATTGGCCATCGGAGCCCTACGTCATCGAGCGGACGTCACCGTTTTCACGTGACGATCCGCCGATAACGATACTTGTTTTTCACGCAATGTTTATAGCATGGATCCTTCCTTTGTCTTAGCTCGTTTACTTGACTTTGTTTTCGCCGAGTGAATGTCGGCGAACTTTCCACAATGCGAATGCTAGAAAGATCCATGCTATGTTAAACTTAAACGCGACGAGTTTGATGCGAAACATTATGGGAACATTTTTCATGCGTGCTTCGAAATTCAATCGAATTTTCATGCAATCTAATCTATCTGAGTCGCGTCTGTTTCGCGAGTCGTTGCGATCTCAAACACTTTGTTTTCGTAAAAAAATTTTTTTTTGTTTTTTTGAATGGTTCAAAATGTTCTAAAACGTCGAAAAATTGCAGTTTTAAAAAATGTCTGTATGTATGTTTATTAAAAAATTTAAAAAAGTAAAAAATTAAAAAAATTGGTTTCCAGAAAATAGATAACGAAAAACTATACACTCTATAGTACTTCCCGGAAAATTCTACCCCTATTTCATATACAATTGGTTAAGATTTGGTTGATTAGTTCTAAAGTTATACATACAGGAGTTATACATACAAGAGTGTTAGTTTTTCGTTATTTATTTTTCTAGAAACCGATTTTTTTAATTTTTTTACCCGTAAAAATTAGCAAAATTTAAAAAATCGGTTTCCAGAACATCGGTAACGAAAAAAAAATTCACACTCTATAGCACTCGCCGGAAAATTCTTCCTCTGTGAGGAAGCCAAAACAAATAAATAAATACTAATAATTATGCATCGAATAAAATAAAAGCTTAAGAACTATAAGTAAACAATGTGCAGATTTCTACTTACATACTTAAGAACTATGAGGAAGCAATGTGCAAGTTTCTACTTGTACCCTGTACTTTTTTTGTTTTATTTTGACTTCAGATTACTAACCAGCTACTTTGAAAACGTATGTGTACAAAATTAAACATAAAATCAATAAAAATTACGATTTATAGATATGTTTTTTAGTATTTATAGCCGCCATTTTTTTTTTAATTTTGACTTGAAATTTGTTATCAGCGACCCCAAAAACCCCTATATACCAAGTTTCAAGTACACGGAGAAAATTGTTACGGTTGTTACAACAATGTTCTTTATGATTAAAAGAGAAATGTATGTAAATTTAAGTTAAATTGATATTACATTGAATGTAGCTGTTAAGATATGCCCATTTATACAGTTGTCATAACCGTAGTTCTTACGATACGTAACATTCGGTTATAATACTCTCGTATATGGTTGCCTCAATCAAAGGATTATTGCTATCCCTCTTATGTGGTCTGCAGCACAAATATTATGGTTGAGAGATCCATAAGATATAGCTGCACGGTACAACACTCACTGATTGAGAGCTCATTTCGCGCGCAAAAGAATGTCTGCATAGAATAAAGTGGATTTGATAAGGATGTTTCAACTTTAAGGCCTATCTACATAAGACGCAGAACGCGAGTCGCTGCGTGTGTCTTGCGACTCGCGTTCTGCGTCTTATGTATTTTAGGAAATAGGTTAGTCGCTCGCTGTTTGTCGCTCGCTGTTTGTCGCTTTCCTATTTATTAAATAATCGCCAAGATTTTTGTCATGAACCTATTTATTTGAACATTTTAATTCTCTTAACACTTCCCACAATTAGAACATTTATTACATTTAGAGCAAACATAATTTTCTTTATTAAATGTGTTTCTTCTGCGTCTTCTCCCTCGCGTCTTCGTCTGTGTTGCCACGCAACGTAGTGACTCTGCTGGTTGAAAAGATGCCTCGGTCTGCGTAGCTTTATCAACCCTTTTTCCAGCGAGTTTCTGAGGTGAGGGAGGAAGAGGTGAGAGAAGCCGAGGAACTTGAGTTTCTTCTAAGATCTCCTTTAGCTTTGGCTTTGGTGTCGAGGATGCTGGAAGAAAGGAGATTCGGGATTTTGGAGTGACAAGGAGGGTTGGTCGGCTGGCGCCGAGAATCGGCGAATGATAGAATGTGCAACTGGTGCTTGTAAGCGATTTATCGCTCAAAGTACAGTTACCTCTAGGAGACGGTGTCCGGGCACCGGAGGATTGTGGACTGAGGAGGGAAGGAAGGGACCTTGCCTTTTGTTCACTCGAGTCAGCTCCCTGGTGACTAGCACCGGGTGGATCTAACAGGATGACCTTTCTGGAAGGTACCGAGATCGAGTTCCTGTTTTTGGAAGGCGGCTGAGCGCCTTTGACTACGGTCACCTTCCTCGAAGAATCCGGGAAGAGATCCGGGGCTGCCCGCTTAACACCGGGAGGCGGCTGAGCGCCGTTGGCTGGGCTGTCGCTCAGGATCACCTTTCTCCTCTTTGTATAGAGGCACAAAGGAAGAGGCTGAGTCCTGCGTCGCTCTGTCGAGCTCTTGACCACCACTTCCTCGGCGAGCCGGGAAGGGTGCTGGGTTTTATTGGAGCGTGGCGTGGTGAGACTAGCTCTACCACTTCGGTCGATTGCTCACAATCTACCGAATCTCTCTGGCATCGGGCTCTCCTTTTATACCCGAGAAATTCGGCGGCGAGAATCAACAACGAATGTTGCTAGGCAACTTGCGCTACGTGAAACTGTCAAATCAATAACTTGAATCTTTCCACGATTGACGACTTGAATCTTTCTGCGTTTCCCGACTTGAAGTTGCTCCGCGCGTATTTCAAATATAACATGTCATCGGCAATACTCTAAAGGCTGGTGGATAGCGTAGTTGCCACATGTATTATAGATATAGGCCTTTGTAAATATACTTTTTTCATAAATATATTTACGAACACAAAATTTCGTATAATGAGCCGACACTGGTTTCTGACATTCACCCGACATTATAAGAAATATTATATCATATATCCAATTCAAAATTTTATTACTTTTTTTAAACTGAATTTGTTTCTTAAGATGATTTTTGAAAAATTATATATTTGCGCTGGTTGACATATGTAGACTATATACAACACTTACGTTAAATTAAGAAGTGGTCGACCACGCAAGGCAGTTGGCTCACGATCCAGAGGTCCCGAGTTCGAATCCCACCAAAGGTAATAATCCAAGAGCCTGTTTTTTAAAGTGATTAATAACAGGCTAAATTTTCGTGGGAAGGTTCGGTTCGACAAGACGCCCAAGTTCTTCCGTGTGAAAATTCTTGATAGAGGTAGCTAATGTAGTGCGCAGGTGTAAAACATGTCAATTTGGTGGGGTGTCGAAAGTGTCTGACTAACAGTAAGTTTTTTATTGAAATGTTAAGATAATTGGATAATAAACTCGGAAAAACAATTGTCCTACAAAATGGATGGTTTTGACTGAAGCGTCCTCCGCTCCGAATATGTCGAAATAACGAGATCATAAAAATTATTAATAACCAGCTGATTTTTTGTATGCAGCTTAGTAAATATTTGTATAATGAAATGGCCACATAGTCCTACAAATTTGGTGGTACGTTTTCCCAGTCCTACGCTTGGAAGTTGTCGATTCCACGGTAACACTTTTTTCATTAATAACCGTGGGACAAAAAAAAACACATGTTAAGTTAGTGCATTCTTTGCATAAATCAAACAGTGTCCTACCAAAAAATGGGTATGTATCGCTAGTCCTACAAGAATATTGAAAATAACATAATTTTGTAGTTGTAGTTTTGGTAATTTGGGACACATGTATTCGTAAGCAGAATCAATACTTTTTTTAAAATAATATAACTAGTTGTATGAGAACTGTAGTAGTATATGACCTGCCAAAATAAAACAAAAAAATGTAGCAACCGTAACTTTTTCTCCGTGTAAATATCTTAATTTTTCGACTTTTGGCTAGCTTTTCGGGAATCGGCCCCACTGATGTGCGACCCACTGCTAACTACACCATCGATTTTCGTCGTCGTTACCTCGTAACCCGGCGCAAGGACGCGATTTTATGACTTCACCGTTTCGGTAAGCGGCGGCTTAAAGAGGAGCGCTTACTCGCCTATGATGCATAAATTTTTTTCCGCGATGCAAATAATTTTGTTGAATAGATATTTTACGTGGTGGCTGAGAGCGAGCAAGAGGTGCAGGATGAGGACGGGAAAACGGTGTTAAAAAATATGCGTTTAATTTGAACAGCTTTAACGGAAGATTGATGAAGATAAGGTGATAAAACGTTACCAAAGACTGCAAAAATATTGAGTATAAATTTCCTATCAATTATTTGGCGATAGAAGCACTTACACTTTTACACTTGCATTTATGAATCATTAGTAATATCAAAAACTGTACAAGCATGGTAAAAAGAAAAATGATGCGAACGTACACGTGATTTATATGAAGCCAGTATTAATGAACACGCGTGTTCAATGTAATTAATATCCGACGTATATGTCGTGAACTATTGACAAACCTTTTTTTTTCTGCAATAAATTTACTTCCGAACTGCGCGATTACGGATTCAGAAAAACGTCGCAATCCAGCATTCCGTCGTGTGTGCCGGCCATACGATTTGTGCGTTAATTTATTATTTATAAATATAACGCGAATTAAAATTGAAGATAAAAATATTTTTTCTTGTAGTTTGAAATTTTAGTTATAGTATCCAAACATTTATTTCTGTAAATTTATAATATTTTTTTAAAGGTATCCAGACATAGGTATGTGTCCAGGCATTGGTACATTTACCTATATATTCTTAAGCCTCTTGCACAAAGCTACAGCTTTGTCGGCAACTTTGTCGCTGTCTCGCTATCGCTATCGCTATCGCCTAACAAGGGGCTTAAGTGTCCCGGCATTGATACTTTTACTTTACCTAATATCGCCCTTGTTCTTAATTCCGCACTCTACGATATTGAGATTACGTGTGTTGCGCATTCTGTCAGTGAGCAGTGAAAGCTGTTGAACAATGCTGGTTTGGGCGATCTTTTGTTTTATTTCCGTTAGGCCCAGTTTCACAAGTGTCGGTTAACTTTTAACCTTAGATTAACTCACTCTTCGTCTCTTTCTAAGGGGGACATTGAAAGGAGATGAAGAATGAGTTAATCTAAGATTAAAAGTTAACCGACACTTGTGAAACTGGGCCTTAGAACTGTGATATAAAAATAAGCGTGACAGTTCATAGTTTTAACGAGGTTTCGAAATTTCACAAGAAGCGTACTACGTTATTAATACAGCAAAAAAGATATGTACTAACAATAAGAACGAATTTCTGTCATGAAAACATGTGTGATATTGTGTCTAGGTTTATTCCTAAATTAGAGATGTTCGTTGCTAACCATTATTGTGATGCTTTAATCGGTTATGTTTCTTCTTGCGGTATTCTCAATTATTCCGCTCTCTATATAGGAATGTTCATTATACACCGTCTATTTTTCTTAAGTGATCTGCCTCTAGATACTTCTGAAGTTCTTTCAGCCTTCTGTCTAATGAATAATAACCCGGGAAAAAAATTATAGATATATATAATTATATCTATATTATATAAAGGAAGATGTTCTGACTGACTGACTGACTCACTCACTCACTCACTCACTCATTAACGCCCAGCCCAAACCCGTGAACCGAATTTTTATCAAAAATATATGAAATAGGGGTAGAATTTTCCGGGGAGTGCTATAAAGTGTATAATTTTTCGTTACCGATCTTTTTGGAAGCCGGTACGGAAATTTTTTCAATTTTTCGGGAATTTATTGACCGAATCTTAAAGAAGTAGAGGTAGAATTTTACGGGGAGTGCCATGATGTGTAGGGGAGAGTTGGCAATTACCGCGCCGTTGACAATTCCGCGCCATTGTTTATCTCAATAACTATTTGTATTACGCGCCTACAATGATGCTAATATCATAGAGTAACACACAAAATACCCCCCCCCCCCGGATGCGCCGTCAATGCGTTTCGGCCGTACATGTAAACAGAGTGCGCTCTGAAAGCTTCTCTGCTTGCTCGTTGCGATTTTGCTGGTAGTTTCGATAAGAGGTGAGTAACATAATATTTACATTAGAGAAATAATGCCGACGGATTTGATAAGCTAAAACACTATAAAATTAGATTGCACAGTGATTTTAGAAACACGCGTTATAACCTGTATTTAAAAAATACAGGTTAACCTTAAAATATATATATTTTAAAATAACAAAAAAATTTCCACAAAATGTAAAAAATAGAATTTTTAGAATATAAATATATCATTAGACTCGTGAAAATGTCAATAAATTAATAGACGGCGATACGAGTCAAGGGCAGTGCGCAAATAGAGAATTAATAGTTACAGAAGTAAAACGAATTAAAATGTATATATAAATGTATATCCTTGGAACATTAATACCCTTTCCTCCCCGGAATTAAATCTACACGATTTAATTATTTAAAAAACTGTAAAGAAATTATTGCGAAAAATATTAATGTTCCAACGATAGCTGTGTTTCAAGTCCGACAAATAATCGGCGAGCAGTTTATTAAGTTGGAATAAATGTATATACGTATATACATTTTAATTCGTTTTTTTTTTACTTCAGTAACTATTAATTCTCTATTTGCGCACCACGTACCGCGCTTGACTCGTATCGCCGTCTATTAATTTTTAGAATATAATTAAAGAATATAATTTTTACAAAGAATAAGCATTAGGTAATTAGTGAATTTAATATTTACACTACAATTTTGGAATTGAAAGATTGGATTATTTCCTCTATTTTGTATTTTAGATGTTGATTCAGATGAATCTTCAGTCATGATACAGCCAGCAAGCGACACAAGTCGACACAAATGTCGTTTTATCTTTCTTTTTTGGCAATGAGTAACAAAGACAAAACGACACTTGTGTCGACTTGTCACTTGCTGGAAAGCTTCCTATATATGTTTTAAGATTTGCCCGTTACGTTACTTTCCGCCCGCTAAACAGGGACGAAAGTGGTCACTTTCCTCCCTAGGGCGGAAAGTGCTTACTTTCGTCCCGCTAAACAAGGACGAAAGTGGTCACTTTCTTCCCTAGGGCGGAAAGTGACCACTTTCGTCCCTCTTTACAGGCATGGAAAGTCGAACTTTCCGTGGAGGTGTTGTGAAAATATTTTTACCCCATGTATATGTTTTACAATATTATATTTTATTATTATTAAATATTGGGTTTGTTTTATACAAAGCAATAAGAGAAAATAGTAGGCCAACGATACGAACTAAACACAAGATTATATTAATTTTAATTTCGTACTCTGAGAAAAGCTTATATATAATACTGAAGACGAAACATCTACTTGATATGGATTATATTATAATTACAAATGAAAATTTTTATTAATGTAACATCTTATGTTCAGTTCATATTGTTAGCCTAATATTCTTATATATATTTGCTATATTTAACATTTATAATTATTTGAACTAGTTATATGAGAATTTTATTTTTTGTTATCAAATTTTTTACAAAAAGATTAAAGAAACGGAATTCTAATTTAAACAATCAAATTATATTATAACTATATCTATATACACACAATTTTTGAAAATTACATAAATATTTTTATGTCACACGTGCATGGAAAGTGGCCCATTACGCACGCGACGCGCGCGTGATAGGCCACTTTCCACGCACTTGCAACATAAAATAGGGTATGCAACACGTGCGTGAAGTTGAAAATTCTCGGGTGCGGTGACCGCACTCGCCTTCGGCTCGTGCGTCAACTCCGCACCCGTGAATTTTCATCTTCCAGCACTTGTTGCACAAATAACTATATTTACACAGTAAAAAATTTGTGTTAAATTCAACACATTTAACATGTCTCAAATGGTCCACTCAAATTTTTATGTTAATTTAACATAATGTGAATATGTCAAATTATGACACAAAAATGTTATGTCCATAATTTAACACAAAATAAAGAAAAGTTTGATGACATGCTAACGAAAATTTTATGTACAACAGACATCTGCATAATGTTAAATATAAATAAAAAACATGTTAATTTAACATCTTTGTATATGTACAATAAACATCTGTATAATGTTAAATATAATAAAAAAGGATATTTTTTTTAACAAAATTACATTATTTTTATATCTTTCTTACAATTAAATATAAAATGTGTTGTTTTATAACATTTGATTTATTTAAATATGAATTTAAACACTAAAGAATCAGATAACAATCAAAATTAGTTCCTCCTGGTCCCTAAGCCAAGAACTCCGCGTTGACGGTGGCGATGTACCGTCGCGGTAGAAATAAGAACTCTCTCCAATGGAGAATAAGCGAGAAATGTTGAGAATTGACACGCTAAGAATTCTTGCGTATAATTTCCAAATAAAAAGATATTTGTTTAAAATAACACTATTAGTCATGCGCCTGCGCACAAGCCTGCATCGTATCACATTCGTTTTACGGCTGTTTATTAACTATCAAGGGAAAGGAGTAGACTTAACTTCAACTCGGAGTATTTTTGAAGTGTGCTGAAGTGATCTGTAGTGTTATTTTAAGCAAATATCTTTTTATTTGGAAATTCTACGCAAGAATTTTCAACGTGTCATTTCTCGCTTCTTTTTCACATTCCAACATGACCGCGACGAGTATCCAGGAGCCTTAAATTAACATATAAATATGTTATATTTTTAACACAAAAATTTTTACAAAGTCAAATTTAACAAAAATACACAAAATTTTTTACTGTGTAATAATTATTTTTGAAAAAAACAAAAAAATTATTGCGCGTTGCAATTATTTTCTGTACTATGAAAACTTTTTTTTTTAATATAAGTAAAAATAAGCGCCATAAAAATCTACGCGCTCTGTATTAATTGTATTCCATTGTATTCTAGTCGTTTTGTATTTTCTACTACAAAAGCAATGATATTAGGATATTCGCGCCAAGTGAATATAATCTATCTATAAAAGAGCTTACTTTTTTAAAGAAAGGTACAAAGAAGGCGTCAAGTATTACGCGCCTGTCTATACCTATAAAAGTATAATATAAGAAAATGACACCACAAGTAGAAATAAATCTTTGGAAAAGAGCTATACAACAGCTTTTTTACAGGCATGTACTTGGCGCCCTTTTTAACAAGGTAAATTTTTATAGATATTATTTTGCAAAGAAAATTTATAATAGAAACTAAAGCTGTATAAATTTTATTACAACAAACGAGAAATTTTTTGTAAAAAGTAAATACATGTTGAATTCGCAATATATTCTTCTTCTTGTGTTGTGTCATATATGCAAGATGAATAATCACTCGTCATTATAACATCATTGTTGATATAATTCTATAATTCCGTTATATTACAGTCCATTGATTTAAGGTGGTTATTCTGCATTTTATATATAGAATAATTAAACAAAAAAATTGGTCGTTTTACATTTATATATAGATAATTAAACAGAAAAAAATTTATTGATGTTTGAAAGATACAATTATGCATATTATAAAACTATAAAGACAAATTATCATTCTTAGATTTAAATACTTATAACATTTCATCGATTCATAATTCTAATAATTGTGTTTATCAGAGTCATTTTGTTTAAAGATTTTATATATTAAGATTGTCTCAAATTCAATGTCGTTATTGGAAAGAGAAACATAATAAAGTTTAGAATAAATCGCATAATGAAAAAATCAGATCAAATAATTACTTATTAATGACATCCTTTTGTCTTTCGGGTCTTTCCTCTTGCTCAGGCGATGCCTACAGCTCCTCCTTGTATGCAGCTATTGTTCAATTCAGTGGGTCTAATATAAGAGGATCGACATCCGCAAGAGAGACTGTTGGTTCTGAGTTACTCGGAACATATCTGTACACGGCATAATTAAAAACAGAATATGTAATAAACGTTTCAATTATGATAGCATTAAGTATGTTGTAGTAATGTATATGTATTACTAAATTATTGAACAAAAATATTATTTTGATGATGTAATTGAAAAATAAAAAAGTTATAGCAATTATTTAAAATATTACAGTTATAAAATATAAAAGAGTAAATATTTAACTACAAGGATATTATTACATTATATATGATATAAGCAAAACGAATAATTACTCATTAACAGTGTCTTCTTGTATTTTTACTTGCTCAGGCGGTGCTTGCAGTTCCTCAAGTAGAGGTAATGTTTCACTCAGTTGTTCACACGCAACGAATTCGAAATCCTGAAGAGAGACCGTTGATTCTGGAGTACTCCAAACATTTCTGTACATTCACATATGACATGATTAAAAATAAAACATGCAATAGGTATTTTAATTATGATAGTATTTAAGATGTTATAATCGTGTATAAATTCAATTGTTGAACAAAAACATTATTTTTGTGATGTAATTAAAAAGTAGGTAAGTTAGAGTTAATAATAGTAATAGTAATAGTAATAGTAAGTTAGAGTTAGTAGTTTAAAATATTAGAGTTATAAAATATTCTCAAAAAAGTCAATTAATGGTTTTAGTGTGTAAATTTTTGAATTTTATGCGTCTATATAATAGACAGAAAAACATGAATGTGAGAGATTTGTTCAAATTATATGTAAAATAATTGAAAGATTATTATTATTACGTTTGTATAAGCATATTTATGATTGGAATTGGAAATAATTATATTATTTGGATGCCCTGATAAAAACTTTCAATCGTTCAATTTTCTTTAACTATTGCTTGCTTTATCATTAAATGTATTATATAAGTTCTAGTATTTTAATAATTTCTTGAAACATGTGTACTTACTCATGTTGACTCTGGTTTATTACGAAGCCGGAATGTTTTCTATTTAAATGTGATGTCAAATTCCAATGTTCTCTATTAGATATCATGGTACCACATTGAATACATTCTGCCTTACAATTTGGTGAGTTCGTATAATAATGCCGCAGGTTGTACGGTATGGAGGGGTTTAAATACGATATTTTATGTTTAATTTTTAAGTGGGCTTTTAATTCTTTTGTAACTACTTGTGAATTAAATGGCCGAATTTTGTCTCCACACAGCCTGCACTTTGTGAGCAAATCTTCTAACTCTTTGAAGTGATCCCACAACTCGTTGGATTTGAAGTCTTTTGGTAATTCCATTATATGTATATACGTCTTGTGTTGCAGGATATCTGTTACTGAATGTTGTACAAAAATGACTTCAACAAGCGTTTGAAATCTACTACTCGCACAGGTCAAAAAGAAAAGTATAATTTATTTATTGGGATGTATGTATGTATATTTTTAATCTGCCTAACTACGAGATCGTTCATATGATACAAAAAAATGTAAATACACCAATCAAATTCACGAATTTTACAACTGCAGTTGCAAAGCAGCTTTCTGCTGAATACAATTATAATTAGTATAATACTTGTATATAGGTCCCTATATATATGTAAACTTTTTTACTTTCTGTCTTTAATATTTATTTTTAATTATTTAATTTTTTTATTTAATTTAATTATGTTTAAAAAGTAATAGCAAACACGGCAGGTTTGTCTAGAATTCTTAAATAGGTGAGTGACAGAAAGTTCCTTTAAAGTCAATTTTGTCTGTAATATGTGCAGTTATCTTTACAAAAAAAAGAAAAGAATATATCTTGACGTAAAAGAAATTGAGAGTAACTAAAAAGTTCTTACATTATTCGAAATAAAAACAAACCAAATCAGTAATCTGTCCTGAAGATAGAGTAAAAAATAAATGAACTGAAATAAAGAACCAGATCTTATACAGGACGAAATTAAGATGTCTGGATTACTGATTGAAAATGTGAGTCCAAATGTTTACTGAAACGTAATACCGATTATGAAAAAAAAAGTAAGAAAGAAAAATGAAAAGAGAGGGGGCCTCTGCATTAATCTCTATAAGATCGGTTCTTAGGCTAGAATTTCAAGCCAGAGCCACAAGAATGAAAGTAATTCTCAGATCTCAAGACGAATATTAACTCAGAGGCCCTTGTACTTTTTTGACTAATGTCTGTCTTCAAATATGGCGTCCCAATGAGTATTAAGGTCCCCGCTCACTGGACCGAACTCCTCGCCACGATCCTCCCTCTCGGACGCTAGCTGCCGCAGCTTTCCTTTTCCTGGCGGTGAGCTCTCTCTGGTGATCCGACTCTCGCTCGGTTGGTCTCCAGCACACGCGTCGCAACAATCAATCCGTCAAGAAAGAGGTAACGGACTCGACACGTTCGAAGAAACGCAAGCAAGTGCGGCCATGACACCTAACGAGTAAGGAAGAAGGCGGGGGCTCTTTGAGAGTGGTGACCGTGGCGATTGGCGAGACTCGCGCGTCGCGCCATCTTGTGAAACGACGGGCGTTGTAAAACGCGAAAAGAATTCGAGCGCCATATCTGAACAAATTATTTAATTTTTAATAAGTCTGCAATTATTAATATTTATTTTCATAATTTAACTTATTTTTTATTTTGATAAATGTAAATACAAATATCTTATTGTATTAATATTTAATATTAATAATTTAATTTAGTTGCTTAATTTAACTTCTTGTTTGATAATTGAGCGGATGTAGTACTGAAAATGTACATACCTATTATATAATATTTTAATTTTCAAAATTGTCAAATTACAAACAGGAGTTTTGTTGTGACTTTTACAGTTATAAAGTAACTATTTGATGGAAATGGAAGCCTTAAAAAATTAATATTGTAACGCAATTATTATAATGCTCAATAAATCATAAAATATTTACATTATCCATGTCTGCCAATACAATATAATTTTTTATTCATATTGCATTTTATATAATGGCAATGTTATTATATATTTGACAGGCAAATCAAAATAGCTTCGAATCGTTATCGAAATGACGAAATATCGGTCTTAACAGAAAAAACATAATTTGTCTGTTTACAAGTCTGGCGCGATGAATGTATGTCACAAATAATCTCTTCTTTTAAAAAATGTTATATAGCACAAACATTAGAAATAAGCTTCAAATTTTGAGCATTATTTCAATATGATGTAATATCGATGATTTCGACGTCAATTCGACGTCGATTCGATGGGTCATTTCTCGCTGGGGCGCGGAAGGGAGAGAAAGGGCAGGAAAGAGAGAAGAGAATCTTTCAGATGGTCGACAAGTACCGACGTATTTTACAGGTCGATAGAGACGATTTGCGTGCGTGAGCCTGGCGGGCAGTTGCGGCCGACGATTCTACCGCCAAACGAACATCCTCGGCCGGACCGGTCGTCCTCCCTCACGCAATATGGTGGTAATGAAGGGTTTCCCTCAGCTGCTACCGTGCGCGATAATCAGCCGTTGGCTCTTACCGTAGACCGGAAGGACGCTCGCCGGAAAGATGCACGCCGCGCGACACGCCATTTACCTGGATTCTCACATTCTCACCTCCTTTCCCGAAGTCGCGCCGAGTCGCGGACGAACGACTCCTTGCACTTGCCGTAGCCGAAGGCCGGTGGGCGCGAGACACGTGAATTTAGACCCCGCTCCGTCGCAACGCGCGCGCGTGTGTGCACGTACATACGTGTACACGCGTGTATGTATGTACATACCGTACGTGCGGCGTGCGACACCGGCATCATCGGGATGGTCTGATAAAACTATAACTTTATACAGGCGTTCAGGTGCGCAAGAAATAAAGTACATTGGATTATTGTAATTCTTAATTGTGTCGTGAATCTTTATTTTAACCCCTTCGTTGGCATTGACGCAATAGTGAGTCAAATTAATCGGTGCCCTGTGTGGCATTGACGCATAGTGCGTCAATCTTTCTTTTCCTATAACTTGCTTCGATTTGACATCCAAGTCTTACACGGGGATTTTTGGGATCGCTGATTACGAATCTGAATTCAAAATTTGCAAATTCAAAATGGTGGATCCAAAATGGCGGATAAAAATACAAAAAATTACTTGATTGGGATAAAATTTGCCATTTTAAATTTTGGAATTTTAAGTTCAGATTCGTAATCAGCGCCCTAAAAAACCCTAGAGTATAAATTTTCAAGATAAAAAATTTTCCTGCTATTTTGAGCACTTTTTGTCGAATTCTCTCTGCCAACGAAGGGGTTAACAGTCACAGTCATGAACGACAAAGAGACAGTGAAAAGGAAAAGACGCGTATGCATGACTTTACTGCTAATGCCCTATAGTGGCTAAAAAAGGAACCAAATAATCTACCAATCAGAATCAATTTTAACCGACGGGCACTCCGGGCTGAGCGTGGCTAACTTCAGACGGAATCGCGCGCAGGTCTCGGCGGAGCTAAATAAACGAAATATTGAGAAATTTTTGAATAAAACAAAAAAATTATAATTTATTTACAATTATACATACATAGTACATAGTGACATTTGAGCGAAATATGATTATTGCTATAAATCACATTCCTCGTGACTCGTGATGGTACGGACACGGATAAAGTTTACGCTCGATCGATAATTGTAAAAATTAATTAGTGATATCGTATTATGATCTTGCCAGTTTTTTAAAATAAAAGTTTAATTGTCAAAATTATAAGCTGCTTTTACAATTTTTTCTTAAATTCTTCACGCAGCACTTTATTGCCGACACGGTGACATTATTTAATCATGAAATGAGGAAACAGTTACGTATATACATTGTAGATGGCACGTGCTGTACTATTTTCTTTCTCTTATGAGATATAGGCTGCGGTTTATTTGATATGTTACAAGTGCTTCGAAGCATATATTCTTTTTCTTCTTCTTTCTTCATCGAAAGAAAGAAAGAGCAGAATGCTTCGAAGCATTTGTAGCATCAAATGGACCACAGCCATAATGGTGTTGACAAAGCATTTTCTTTCGCCTCAATAAAAAATCCTTATATTTTTTGCAAAGTAGAAAAATGAATATTTGTCTGTGTCTGAACATCGTCGGTTATTTCTACTTGATTGTTATTTTACACAATATGCGATGCACACAGAAAGTACATCAACTTCTTTTTAGCAAAAAAATTATCTCTAATTATTTTCACTTCTATAATTGCTTTTTTTTATTTGATAACAAATAGAAAAGATATTTTCACCGTGTGTATATTTTAGACCCGAAGTAACGATCGGCGAGATACCCAATTCCATAAGGGTTCCTCTGTTTGACGCAAGTATCACACGAATCCAATAGAATGGATCCGCGCTGTCCGAAGACATGATACCGAACAACGGAATCTGGCAACATACTAAGAAGATAAATAATGTAATTGCCGTCCATAGTACTTTTTCTCTGAACTGGATCTTCCGTTGCGGCTTCGCTATTTCCGGCAGTATACTGCAGAACGGCTTTATCACCTCGAGAAATTTGAATCCCATCTTGTCTGCGTCGACACGACTGTCTTAAGCACCGCGGATCGAGTGACCTTCTCTCACAGGATCCCGAAAATCGACACCGTTGCGAAGTGAGCCTCTCATCAAGCGCACGAGCGCGGCCGCGTATGCACGACTGCACGACTATATCATTCCCTTACTGCGAGGGTAGTATATAACCGTATAAGCCGAGGGTTACAATTTTTTATGTACTTTTTACACAGAAATAAAAATGTTGTTTGGCACAGCGGGCAAAAAATTGTAATATTTAATAACTTGAAAATTTTTTGGGGAATTTGTGCGGATAAAATTCTATCTGCTGTTGAATGAATAATTGATGTCCAATAAGCACGATGTTATCTTGAACTCAGAGATCTACATATAAATCTCTGTATCCTTTATTTCATATAATTTTTTATTTTATGTCGGCGAATTTGAGTAGATTATTATAATATTACTGTAGGGAGGATGACAGTTTTTTTTATATTTATCGATTTGATATGATGCAATAATTGCAACGAAATACAATTTGTGGTAATTACGCATAAAATACCCCACCCGCCAATGACCTTGACCTTGACATATGTTGTCAAGGTCACTCCTATGGGTGACCTTCAGAAGGTTTTAGCCGGCGGTCTTTATTCGTTAAAAAGTTATTAACAAAAAAATTTGAGAAAATATAGCAGCTATTTTGAGTATTCGAAGGCATAAATGACTAATATATATGTCGAAATAGTTCACGCATACACGCGAAACGAGGTGCCACATGGGTTCGTGGCGTGCTTTACAAGTTCGTTTATTGTATATCGCTACAATTATTCACACAGATGATCAACTAACTTATCTTGTTTAATACCTCTACTTAAACGAACTTGTAAAGCACGCCACGAACCCGTGACAACTCGTCTCGCGTAAAAATTGTAAACACAGAACATAAACACAGTCTTTTCAAGAAATACAATCTTTTCCAACATATTTAGTTTTGGTGTAGATCGAGGTGTAGACGCTAAAAGGCAAACGTGTTTCTACATGATTTTCTACATTTAACATACGACTACGCAGCCTTGATTAAATTTTTGTGCAAAAAATGAGTTATTCGCGATTACATAAAGCATTCTCTGCTTTAACAAATAGACTTCAATTTATCAACAATTTACTGCTTTAAATGTTGTGTTTTAGTAAAGCAGCGACTTTCTCGCGAAATAAAGTATTCTCTGCTTTAAAAAAAAAAAACGCAATATTAGTTGTTTATGTTTACTCTTATGAGGAAACTTGCGAATTTATTTTATGCATAATTATTAGTAGATATTTATTAATTTGGCTTCCTCATAGAGAAAGTTTTATGAGCAAAATAAAATGTTGATTAAGCAACGTGCATATTTATAATTTACATACTTGAAAATTGTGAAGAAATAATGTTCAAATTTATAATTTGCACACTTAAAAACTATGAAGAAACAAAGTACAAGTTTCTACTGGCCCACTTAAAAACTATGAGAAAGCAATGTGCAAATTTCTACTTGCACACTCGAAGACTATGAAGAAGCAATGTGCAAGTTTCTACTTGCACAATTTTTTTTTTATTATGATAAGCTTTATTGCGACTAATATCTGTTATACTATTACAAAAATCAATTAATGTTTTTACTAAAATGATCCTTATTAATTGTGGATATTTCTTAATTTTTCCATTTTGTTCTATTTTTTTATTTATTTTTTAATTTTTTATCGATCATGCCCCGATCTTGGCTTAATTGTCTGGATCGTCCCCCGATCTTGACTCAAATCATGCCCCTATCTTGACTTAATTGTCCGGATCATGCCCCGATCTTGACTTAATTGTTTGGATCATACCGATCTTAGATCATGATCCGATCTAAACAATGAAGCCAAGAATATAATAAAACTATAAATAACCCGATATTTCAAAATTTGCCACACATATTTTTGAAAAAATTATGGACCTTTCATCGCGTATAAAAATGTATCTAATCAACCAAATCTTAAAGAATTAGATATGAAATAGGGGTAGAAAAAACTGAAGAATATAATAGAATTAGAAATAGATCGGTATCTCAAATATTGAGAATCTTATTGAGAATATTATTAAAATTGGCTACGTCACACAAGGACTATATAGTTTTTCACTTTTTGAGGAAAAAATTTTTTATTTTTGTTTCAGATAAAAACCAATGAAGATATATTATTCTAGTTACCGCGGAAGTTGTTTTAGAAGAAACCGCCAAACGAAAATGGCTGCCACATCCTTAAATTTTAAATGAAACTTACAGAAATAATAAATAAAAAAGTATATAATTTAAGATGTATATAACGATTTTTCAATAAAAAAATTTTTTTACAAAAAATAATTGTCAAAAAAACACTACTTTTCCTTATTCTAAATGTATATGTAGCTCTTTATTGCAGTTCAAAATATCATCATAAATCAATTGCAAAACATATTTGTAGAACTTCAAATTTATATCTTGGTTTGTACCTAGGTATATGTAACACGATATGTTGAAAGATAAGAATAAAGATACATACATATACATAATATTGAAATTAATTCTTTCACTTATTTTTTATGCATTTTATAATTATCCCATATTATATTATTACGTAAAGATATTATGGTAACGATACTACGATGTAATCGGCGAAAAAGTCATGAAGGCAAATTACGATTGTTATACATACAATTAAAATGATTACACAGGTGATCCATATACTTGAACACTTTCGCGACAGTAATCAGATATACCATTCCTAAAAGCAAATATGTAAATACATGCTCTTATATTTGGACATTGAAGGTGCAACAATGTTTGTTTAAACAAAAATTATCGTATTTATAAATATAAACCAATCTCCCTACTGTTACATATATTACGCAATTTATAATTATTTACACTGGTATATAAAGCAATTAAATTCAATACCGGCAAAATTAATTCAATAGTTCGGCGAAGTTTGACAACGACTCACTCCTCAAAATGAAGATCTACGTGTTCGCCCTTTTGGTTGTGGCTGCGGTCGCTTTCGCGCGCCAACTTCCCGTCGAAGGTAATTAAAGAATAGAATCGGAAACTAGATATACCAAAAATACAACTTCCCAATTTATAACTTATAATGTGCGTTGAAAATGACTTTCAAAATATATTTAAATGTATCTATACTAAGCATCGATACGTAATAATTCTTCAAAGTTATTTTTTAGTTACTTTTTATTAATAATAAATTTAATAACATGTTGAAATAATCTTTAAGTGATTTTATTTTAAAATAATGACAATGTTATATATTTTAAATAAAGATGCCTTAAATTTAAACAGATTTAAATGAAGATGAAGTGCCCTTGGACATCTTGGATTTGCCGCTGGCAAGTGAGGATAAATCCTTACCTGTCGAACATCATCGCGAACGTAGGTTCACCTGTAGTCACAACGCTTGTAATGCTCACTGTATCGTCAGAAACCGCAAAGGAGGATACTGTAACGACAAAGGTCTTTGCGTATGCCGCAAGTAAGTAACGATTCGAATAAATACGATTTTCTTTAATTATTAATTCCGATTACGACATGGTTATAATTTGCAAAAAATGACTTTTGAATTATTGTTACTAGATCAAATTGAATCCTTGTTAAACTATAGAATTAATTAAGAATATGTCATAGATTTAATAACGATTGAATAAGAGACAATCAATATGCCCGTCATCAAATCATTTTGTATCTATTAATAATAAAATTTTCTTTTAATATTTTTTAGAGACAAAATAATATTAGATTAATCTCGATTGCGGTAATCGTTCACTTAAAAAAGAGATTGGGTTGAGATTTTGACTGATGGACATATCTCGCATATTCACAGTTTCTGGAATTTCGACCACATATCCATCTGTAGTAGTAAAAGTAGTTGAGTAAAAAACCACACACGTACATCTATATATTCAGATGGCCGCCATTTTGCAAGAAATGAATATTATTAAAATTGGCTACGTCGTACAAGAACTAGTTTTTTCATCTTTTTGAGGTAAAAAATTTTTATTTTTGTTTCAGATAAAAACCAATGAAGATATTCTATAGTTACCGCGGAAGTTGTTTTAGAAGAAGCCGCCTCACGGAAATGGCTGCCACATTCTTAATTTTTAAATAAAACTTATAGAATAAGTAATAGATAAAAGTATATAATTTGAGATAACAATTTTTTAATAAAAATAATTTTTTACTAAAAATAATTGTAAAAAAACACTACTTTTCCTTATTCTAAAATGTATATGTCGCCCCTTATTGTAGTTCAAAATATCATCATAAATCAATTGCAAAACATATTTGTAGAACTTTAAAATTATCAAATAGGGAATAGTGAGAGAGGCAATCGGAGCCACGCGCGGTAATTATTGCGCAATTAATATATAGTCAATAAGATAAAATATATTAAGCCAATACATATTCGGACGTTTCGACACTTTCTTTGTGTCATCTTCAGCGTGTAAACAAAATTAATATACATGAAAATTACAAACGATATATTAACGATCAAAATGATAAAAAGTGATCAAAATGATATAGTCGATCGGTCGATAAGTGCAGTCAAATCAATAAAGGACTTTATCAAGAGACACGGTAGTGTCTCGCGCCAAGTACACGCGGAGCGAGACCGACCGCGACTCTTTTACGCGAAGCGACGGGTTGCGAGTACTCGAGATGTTGAGATCTCGATTAACGAGTGAACGGATCAAGTTCTAAGTAGGCTTGATCGATAGTTGGGGTCAAAATAAGGGGGGTATCTCCTATATAATTTTCCGCTACGTGCCCTCCCACACAGCAAAACTAGTTTCAGAAAGCTTTCCGAAAGATAACTTAGAAATTAATACTGAAATGTAAAATTGAAATCATTCAGAAATATTTCTGAAACGTTTCATCAAAATAATATATTATTGAAAGCTTTCTAAAAGATAACTTGAAAATTAATTTTGAAATGTAACATTGAAATCATTCAGAAAGTATTTCTGAAACGTTTCATCAAAATAAAATATTATTGAAAGCTTTCTAAAAGATAACTTGGATATTAATATTTAAATGTAACATTGAAATCGTTCAGAAAGTATTTCTGAAATGTTTCATCGAAATCATTTACGACCCTTTTCACTGAAATATTTCTGAAATATTACAAAACATTTCATAGAAATATTTCGTACGTAATGCCAATATATGTATCATTGAAAGCTTTCCGAAAGATAACTTGGAAATTAATATTGAAATGTAACATTGAAATCATTCAAAAAGTATTTCTGAAATGTTTCATCGAAATCATTTACGACCCTTTTCACTGAAATATTTCTGAAATATTACGAAACATTTCAGAGAAATATTTCGTACGTATAATGTCTAAGGCCCGGTGTCCACGATGCAAGAACTGTGTCCAAGTTTCGGTTTAAGCCAATGAAACTGCTATACTTTCCGAAACTTGGACACAGTTCTTGCATTGTGGATACCGGGCTTAAAGCCCGCATCAGACTATATGGATTATTGGATTGAAATTTATATAATCAATCAGAATAGAGAAAAACTGACTTCAAGTTTTTATTTTTAAATAACTTTAAATTATTTTAATCTAAATACATATTTCTATACATTATTTACTTTGTTATTACGACTTCTTTCAATTATTAACTTCATGAAAATGACGAGCAATTTGTACATATAATATTTTATCTTTTAATTAATAAAATTAATATTTATTTACTATATAATTGGTACGATCTGCTGCTGTTTTTCATACTGATGGTCCATGAAATTTCACATTAAAACATATATTATTGAAAGCTTTCCGAAATATTACATAGAAATCAACATTGAAATGTCCCTGAGGCGCATGCCCAAGCAAGATGTCTGTGGAAAAAGCCAGCACGCACTGGCACGCAGCACGCAGGCCGCCCTTTGGCCGCAGTCAACGATTGTAAATTGTAACTCGTAACACGTTCGCGTTTTCGTTATCTGTGCTTCGGAGAAGTTGATCGATTTATTGCTACATCAAAGGTAAGTTAGAATTTCGTATCATGATGCGTGTGCGTTTTGCAACGTTTTATTCATATCTTATATGCTACGACACGTTCTTTTTCTATTGACATAACCTGAAAAAATTACTTGCGCTCTTACTATACGTTTACGCGATTATTCTTCTGTAATAACTTTACAATTCACTCGTTTACGCGGAGTAAATTATCGTAATAGTTACTACAAAATCCCGTTTACGCGAAGGATGAAAATCCCGTTTTCGCGAAGGAATTGTCGTAAAGTTACAATTTAAGTAATAACGCTCACGTAAATCTAGTATATATATATATTTTTTTTTGTCTCTGCGTGAATAATCTCGTGAATATAATAATGAATACGATAAGTGGTATGAAGTAAAGCTTTCCGAAATATTACATTGAATAAATCAACATTGAAATGTCCCTTAGGCGCATGCCAAGATTTCTGTGGAAAAAGCCAGCACGCACTGGCACGCAGCACGCAGGCCGTCCTTTGGCCGCAGTCAACGATTGTAACTCGTAACACGTTCGTTTTCGTTATCTGTGCTTCGGATGTGATATATAATAATATGAGTTAATTTTTGTAAGGTACATATAAACGCTCAGACACTTTCTCACGGAGTTGAAATTTGGTGAACGAAAATAGTCAATTAACATGTCTGCCTTGAAACTAAAGTTGACATGTCTGAGTGTTTTTCGTATTAATTGAGTTAAATACCATATATATATTTTTTTACACACATGTGATATAATAATAGTAGGCGTTTATTTTTTTAAGGTATTTTTTTACACACATGTGATATATAATAATATGCGTTTATCTTCCTAAGGTATATATATATATATATATATATATATTTTACACACATGTGACATATAGAGGAAAGACCCCTATTATGAGACCCCTTATATAAGCCCCATCTTTTGATCCTACCATGTAAAAAACCCGCCATCTCATATTAGGATCCTGTCTCATAATAGGGGTCTTTCCTCTAATAATATGAGTTAATCTTTCTAAGGTAAACGCTCAGACATTTTCTTACGGGGTTGAAGTTTGGTGAACGAAAATAGCCAATTAACATGTCCGCCTTGAAACTAAAGTTGACGTATCTGAGCGTTTTTCGTATTAATTGAGTTAAATACCAAAACACGTTTGTTTCCTAATAATAAGATGGGTTTATATCTTTCTAAGGTATATATATTTTTTTACACACATGTATAATGATATGCGTTTATCTTTCTAAGGTATATATTTTTTTTACGCACACATGTGATATATATAACATTCATAGTTTATCTCTCTATTATAAGGTATTAATTTGTGATATTAAAAGTGTTGTGTTGCAAGACATAAAGAAAATATATATTATGTATGTCAATAACATTTGTTACATATTATGTACTGTTATGGGCTGTTAGTTGCAAATTTTGCAACAGTGTAGGTACTATCACAATTAAAATAAAAATTACAGAAAGGATCACTCGTTTTTGTAAAAGTATTTTGTAAATATTTTATTGACTTACTTTCTGTAATATTTCACATAATAAACCTAATAGATATAATATACATCTTTGAATAAGGATCTATTTCAGATTTATTACAGATATACAGAGTGATTCGAAACAATTTCCTGTTTTTAATAATTAATCCGTATTCTTGAACAAATTCTTCAGTGAATTGTGCCGCTTCTGTTTACTTCCTGTACCCGGCCCGTAATAGACAAACTATTAGCTTAATAACTCAGCAACTGAGAATCGAATAACATTTTGCAAGATAAAAAATAGTCTTACAATATGTGTTCAAGAATATGATTTATGAAAGACAGGAAATTGTTCCGAATCACCCTGTATATGAGAAAAAGTATCTGAAATACTTCCCATATATTTCTGAAACATTTCAGAGATATTTTCGAAGCATTTCAAAGATATTTCTGAAGCATTTCAGAGGTATTTCTGAATTATTTCAGAAATATTTCTGAAGCATTTCAGAGATATTTCTTAGGCATTTCAGAGGTATTTCTTAAGCATTTCAGACATATATTCTGAAGCATTTCAGAAATATTTCAGAAACATTTCTGAAATGTCCGCAAAGCGGACATTTTATATTTCTGAAACATATCTGAAACATGTCTGAAATGTTTTTTTGAAAGGTTTCATATTTCATTGACAGTTTTTTGAAAGCTTTCTGAAATATTTCGTTGCTGTGTGGGCTACGAGCGGAGATATTGCGACGCAAAGTCCAAATGTGAAAATTTTTTATTAAGATACTCCTCCTCCTAACGCCGATCTGTGTGATATGATATATATATATATATATATATATATATATATATATATATATATATATATATATCAGAGAGCGTCACTTTTACTTTTTCGACACTGGCGGCGCAGGTATCGCCAGTTTCGATATCGCGCGCGTATTTCGAACGATCTAGTAGGTAAATTATTAAAGGTCGATAGACTTATCGTTCAGAAGGAAGATTTCTATTTAGCTAAATTAAGTATATATATAATATATATTTTGATTCTTATGAATCAAGCTTGAATTCGATGTTTAGGTATCCCAGGTTGCCGATGACGAGGTACAGATAGTGCGCTTCATAGTTTTCGGTGTCCAGGTGTAATAATACGTTGAATTCGATATACGTGTTCCAGGTTGCCGATGACGAGGTCCACATAGTGCGCTCCGTAGTTTTCGGTGTCTACGTGTATTAATACCTTGAATTCGATGTCCACGTGTCCGAGGTTGCCGATGACGGGATCCAGATAGTGCGCTTCATAGTTTTCGGTGTCCAGGTGTAATCGTACGTTGAATGCGATGTCTAGGTGTCCCAGGTTGCCGATGACGATGTCTAGATAGTGAGCTCCGTAGTTTTCGGTGTCCAGGTGTAATAATACGTTGAATGCGATATCTAGGTGTCCCAAGTTGCCGATGACGATGTCTAGATAGTGAGCTCCGTAGTTTTCGGTGTCTACGTGTATTAATACCTTGAAATTGATGTCTAGGTGTCCCAGGTTGCTGATGACGAGGTCCAGATAGCGCGCTCCGTAGTTTTTGTTACAATATCTATCCATTATTGAAAATCGATATGCGCGACAAAAGCTCTTGTATATCATTAATTATGTTATTATTTATTATATATATTTCTATCCATATATTTTCAATATTATTATTGTTACATTAGAAAAATTATTGGCATTTAGGATACGAATCTTTTTTCGTTAGTTTGTAAGTTTCATGATTAAAAAGATCATGTCGTATTATTAACATATACCTAAGATTTATAGAATCGTTATTAATTTTATTATATATCTCAATTGCGCGAATCTTAAATATGTTTTGTAAAAATTATGCATAATATTCCTATGCAAGGATACTTGTTTAATTATTTCTTCCTATTGCATTTAAGTATAGAAAAATATACAATTTCTATGTGTTTGCACTTTATATTTAATGAGCAGGCAATTAAATATATATGATTCAATTTGCACTACGTTTACATGACACCGTTAATCGGGTTTTATAACATCGGTAGTTGTCAGGAAAACCAATCGTAATCATTCTTCAGAAGAATGGAATAGTTGTGATTGACTGGCCTAAGAACTACCGATGTTATAAAACCCGATCAACAGTGCCATGTAAACGTAGTCTATGTCTCTTTATTGACATAGTTATATACTTTTAAATCTTTTTCTTTTCTAAAATTTAATCAATTGAATAGCAAAAACTACGTTATCATATTATATATTTTTGGTACGTAGTGTGCAAATGTATTTTGAAATGAAGATTATATATTTTCTACTGAATTATTTACACACACGTGCGGTTTCAGAGAATCATTTTTCGCCAACTCAAATATGTTCCTACTCAACTGTCAAAATATGAAAGATAATTTTATCTAATTGTGACATTCGCTCGAATTCCCGAAATAATTTTCAAGGATGTGAGTACGAGTATATATATCGTCCTATTTAATCCGTACAAAATTACCTTTTTCAAAAAAAGGTAAAAAAAATGCGCCAAGTACACGCATAGTAGTATATATGTATTATGTTGTTACCTCGAAAAAAAACGAAGTGGTAGTATTATACCTCAAAATAACACCCTGTACATACTGTTTATAAAATGCGTAATAGTCGTAATACTATAAAAAGGCGTGATATCTGTACAAAATTACCTTTTTTAAAAAAAAGGTAAAGAATGGCGCCAAGTACACGCATAGTAGTGTATATGTTGTTACCTCGAAAAAAAAACAATGGTAGTATTATACCTAAAAAAAATCTAAGTACCAAGTGGTAGACAATGGGGACTTAATATGTTGAATAGTATCCTAAAACAACCCTGTTTACAAAGTTTCAGCCCAGTCAGTATTATTTCCTCCAAATCGACAAATTTCGAGTCATTTTACTGGGCTATAAGCAGTAGTATCTTTACCAAAAAAAAAACTTAGAAACTTAAAAACTTATAGCGAATTCGGGCGCTTGCACTAGTGCACACTGAGTGCGCACTAAGGCTTGTTCTTAATCAATTGTTATTATTTACAGATCATCTTAAATACTTCTTAGTCTGTAAAATGATTTGTACAGCATCCATATAGATATTACAGATTGTTTTATTGGCTAAAATGTTTTTAAATGTGTATTTAAATGACTTTAAATATAAGAATAGATTATAAACAAGCCTTAGCGCGCACTCAGTGTGCACCAGTGCAAGCGCCCGAATTCGCTATTAGAAACTAGAAATATTCCTTCATTCTGATGTTCTGCATAATAGGAAGTAGCATTTAGTATTTGATAAGGACCCAGACCAATATTATACAAATCGTCTAGTGTAAGTTGTGGAAAGCGAAGCTGTTGGTTGTTCTCAACATTATCAAGTGTTACATATTCCATTTCCAAAAACGCTGCTCTAACTTTCGAAAGGTTGAAGTTTTCTACAATACATTGTAATCGGTCTGGAATGTGTAGTCTCGATTTCATTAGAACAGCAACATTTTCGTTTATCCTATCAGAAAGAATGGGTTCATGAAATAAGTTAAGCAATGCAAAAGCAATCAGGAGTGATTGATAATCGTGAATCAATGTTGAATTATGTGCAGGAATGGCAAATATTGGAAACTTTCCTTTTACTCTACCAAAAAGTTGTTCAACAACCCAGCGACATTTTGTAACAAATCTAGAGAGATTTGCATCTAGAGTATTTAGTTGACCAAGCCCTGGACAATAAACCTTCAATCCTTTATTTTCAGTAAGAAATTGTATAACATCCCGAAAGCCTCTATCAACTAAAATGACATCACACACACATTTTCATGAATAACATCCATTTTAGAAGGGTATCTATGAAAGCAATCTTTCAATATTGTTGCATCATTATGAGTAGCATCAAATGGACCAAGAACGAATTGTACCCAACCGTCAGAAGTACATCCTACCATGGGTTTCATAAGTGGCATTTTCTTTTGCTCACTCCATAGTTGCTTTTGTCCCGAGTAATTTTTAGACTTTTTTACGAAGCGGTAAGTAGCATCAAATATTAAGCAAGTTTTATTTTCCGGTATGTCAAAAAGTGCTTTTGCCATAGGAGTAACATGATTAGTGAGTACTGCTGTTCGGTCATTATTATTAATGAATTTAGGAACTAACTGATCCGTTAAATCTTCTATTGCTAATTTAATATAATTGCCAATTGTTCTTTCGCAAACTCTAAATAAAAAGCTAATCTTGTTATTTGAGAGAGCTGTGCGTAATTTACATAGAAGGACACCTATATGCACTGGATTACTTTTATCGGTATAAGTGCAGATTTGTTTAAACTGTACTTTATTGTACGCAAACCAAGCTTTAAATGTACTATCATTAATCAAATCGATGTTATTCATATCAAAAACTATTTGATCATTTGATTTTAGCTCTTGATAATACTCAAACATTAAATCACTAATTAAAGCTTGATCTTCAGAAGGTACTTCTTCAGATTGTTTGACTAAAGGCCAATAATTCGTAATACCTACATGTTCAGAACAGTGGAAGACCAATCGTAATCATTCTTCAGAAAAATGGAATAGTTGTGATCGACTGGCCTAAGAACTACCGATGTTATAAAACCCGATCAACAGTGCCATGTAAACGTAGTCTATGTCTCTTTATTGACTGACATAGTTATATACTTTTAAATCTTTTTCTTTTCTAAAATTCAATCAATTGAATAGCAAAAACTACGTTATCATATTATATATTTTTGGTACGTAGTGTGCAAATGTATTTTGAAATAAAGATTGTATATTTTCTACTGAATTATTTACACACACGTGCGGTTTCAGAGAATCATATTTCGCCAACTCAAATATGTTCCTACTCAACTGTCAAAATATAAAAAATAATTTTATCTAGTTGTGGCATTCGCTCGAATTCCCGAAATAATTTTTCAAGGATGTGAATACGAATATATATATATATATATATATATATATATATATATATATATATATCGTACTATTTAATATTTATAATTAATAGAAAATTATAAACGATGATGCGTTATGTATGTACGAGAAATTTGACAGAATTGCTTTTATTAAATAGAATTAATTTGCGATTAGTTGAAGGAAATAAAAGAATAAACAAATCAGGTAAGTTTCAGACACGTGTTACAGGTGTCCATCTGTAATTATAAAAAACATCGATACTTGTAGATATCGGTACATATACAATTGCGAACAACATTCAGTAAAACACGCGAATAAAAATAAATAAAAAATTTTACAGTTAACGACTTATTAACATTAATCATGCTATATTGCGATTACGTTTTATGTTGAAATTGAAAAATATATACAAGGTGTACAACTAAAAGGGTTACAGATTATTATTTTTAAAAAACTAAGCAAAATATTAAATTGTTTTCTTTAGAAATAATAGTCCGTAACACTTTCAGCTTCATACCTTGTATATACTGTTTATAAGATTATAAGATATATTGTTTATAAAATTAAGATGCGTAACACACTACAAAAGGGCGTTATATCCGCACAAAAATACCTTTTTTAAAAAAAAGGCGCCAAGTACACGCATAGTAGTGTATATGTATTATGTTGTTACCCTGTTATGTTGTTACCTCGAAAAAAACAAAGTGGTAGTATTATACCTCCAAATAGCTTTACCCTGTACATACTGTTGATAAAATGCGTAATACTACAAAAAGGCGTGATATCCGTACAAAATTACCTTTTTTAAAAAAAAGGTAAAAAAAGGCGCCAAGTACACGCATAGTAGTGTATATGTTGTTACCATACCTCGAAAAATATAAGTAACAAGTGGTAGACATAATCTTTATATCTCGAAAAATCTCGAAAAAATCTAAGCAGTAGTATCTTTATTTCCGAAAAATTATAACCCAAGTGATACACATCACAAAATTATGTTACCTTATCAAAAAGAAGAGTCGCGCTTCAAATGATCTATTACAATTACAAAAAAGAAATGATATCTCTTTAAATTACAGCGCCAATTACAGAGAGAACATATATATTGCCTCAAAAAATAATTGTTGCACTACTTTGAAAAATCTTTACATTGTGTCAATTATGTTAGGGATATCGCAAATTCTCGTACTCAAAGTCGATGTCCCTATCGATATATCGGGGCGCCATCAAGCATTACCGACTGCGTCGTCGGGTTTACTATCTACCATTTATTGTGATCCATGTTCTTCTCAATAGTCTGTCCGTTCTGTTTGGTTATCTCTCTACTCTCGATCATCGCGAACGCGGAGGCAAATTACTTTGTATCGAATCGTTTCGTTCATTCATTTTATGTTAAACGTATTCTTCCAATAAACACAAGAGATACATTCGGCTTTACATCCGTCTCGTTTTCTCGGTCGTTACCTATCCCTGCATAGCTCGAACAGGTTATGGGCCCAGAGCCGCAACGACAAAGTGAAGAAATACTTTTTCATATCTAAATTCGCTGAATCCACGCGAGAGTTTCTTTGTTCTTTCCGGGCGTAATACGTCGTGAACGCGATATATCGACCGTGACGCGTCATAAGTAAATCATCGTCGTTAAAGTGCGTTCCGCGAATAAATCGACGATGGCACAGACAAATACAATTAACTCTACGCGATTAGAAACGCTAACCAAGGACAATTATGATACTTGGGTGATACAAGTGGAAGCATTACTCGTTAAGAACGATAACTGGGGCTACGTGAGTGGCGAGAGGCCATGCCCGAAATCTCGTGGCGATGCCGACGACGCAGCAACTCGAGCAGCCATCGCAGCGTGGGAGAACGAGGATCGCAAGGCAAAATCTGACTTAATCCTAGCTATAAATCCCTCTGAGTTGAAGCAGGTACGTGGTTGTAAAACGTCCAAAGATGTGTGGGATAAATTAAAATCCATATACGACTCGAAAGGTCCCGCGCGCAAAGCAACGTTACTCAAACGCCTTATTCAAACAAAAATGTCGGAAGGCGGGGACGTTAAGACACACATCGCTCAATTTTTCGATGCCGTCGATAAGCTAGAATCCATGGATGTTCAGATCAACGGAGATCTTCTCTCGATCATGCTTCTCTATAGCCTACCTAGCAGTTTCGAGAACTTTAGATGCGCGATAGAATCTCGCGACGCGCTGCCAAACGCTGAGCAATTAAAAATAAAAATCGTAGAGGAATACGAAGCGCGAAATCAAGTCACCGTCAACGAATCAGGCGCGATGCTCGCTCACGGCAGGCGCAACCCGAATTCGAAATCCGGCAAGAATAACGCATCGACGTCACATAACGATAAGAACGCGAAAGCACCTTTTCGTCCTAAATACAAATGCTCTTTCTGTAAGATTACCGGCCACAAATATGCTGACTGCCGTAAAAGGAAGACGCAAGAAGCCGAAAAAGCAAACAATACGGAAGCGGAAAGTTTCTTCGCGGAAGTCGCTCAGTATTCGTCATCCGAGCCCGCCAAGGGCGTAGGCGCAAGTCAATGGTGTCTCGACAGCGGGTGCACGTCTCATCTATGCAAAGACGCTCGAATGCTGACAAACACGATGTCCACACAAAGCGACATCAGGTTAGCCAACAACGCAACAAGTACGGTGGATGCAAAAGGGAACGTAGAACTTCTCACGAGAGTTAATAATAAAACTAAAAGGATTCGACTGGAAAATACCCTGCATGTTCCAGATCTGAGAACCAACCTATTATCTGTAGCCAAGATTGTGGACAAAGGCTATCAAGTCGTATTCGGCTCAAACCAAGCATCCGTAAAGGACATCAAAGGAAATATTAAGCTCACCGCTGAACGTCAAGGTGACTTATATATTCTGAAAGGATCCGGCGAACAAGCTAATACAGTCTCGCAGAAGAAATACTCTGATACCGAAATCTGGCATCAACGCCTCGGCCATCTTAACTTAAGAGACTTACTACTAATGTCGAAAACTCAAGCAGCATCCGGATTCAAGCTGAAGGATAACTCCAAAGTTTCGAACTGCGAAATATGCATCACACAGAAACTAACAAGTTTTCCATTCTCATCTCGAGCTAACAGATCACAGCACCGCCTCGACATCATTTATTCTGATCTCTGCGGACCAATGCGAGTAAATTCAACGGGAGGCGCGCGCTACTTCATGACGCTCATCGACGATCATACAAGATGGTGTCAAGTCTACTTTCTGAAGAGTAAGGATGAAGCAACAAGCAAATTCATCGAATTCAAGAACTTCGTCGAAAATCAGACAGGTCTCAAGGTGAAGGCTTTTCATTCGGACAACGGAAAGGAGTTTTGCAACTCCGCCATGGATCGTATATTGAAGGATTCCGGAATTCAACGACGCCTAACCATTCCGCATACTCCTGAGCAAAACGGGGTAGCCGAGCGGAAAAACAGAACGCTGATTGAAACCGCTCGTTGCCTGCTGGCACAATCCGGACTCCCGACACAATTTTGGGCAGAAGCTATCAACACTGCGAATTACATACGGAATCGTTGCATCACTAAGAGTTTGGATGGATGTACTCCTTACGAACAATGGAAAGGCGAGAAGCCCGACATAAGTCATCTTAGATCATTCGGATGTAAGGTACACGTTCTAAATAAGAATCCGAATAAGGGAAAATTCGAGCCCAGAACCGTCGAAGGCATTTTCGTCGGTTATGCTGACACTTCCAAGGGTTACCGCATCTGGATCCCGAAGGACCGAAAAGTCATTGTCGCAAGGGATGTGAAATTCCTGGATGGATTCGACACGAATAACACTTACGAAGACTTCATAAGTAATGAAACGACAAATGGTCGGACGAAGCTTCTCGATGAAGATGATGACTCACTTCAAAACCTAGGGATAGATATCGCAAACAATGATGAAATGATCCATCGTCGAGCACCCGAAGATCCAGCAGATGCTGATATCACGGCTGAAGATGAAGACGAGGATGACGATCCGCTACCATCTGCAAATGAAGATGACCACTTCAACGAAGATCAACCGCTTGTACGAGGTCCTGGACGTCCACGGAAGATTCGTACCAGGAAACCTGGTTGACCAGCTAAGCAGTACCACATGAAAGGACCGGTTTTGCAACAGAGTCGGCCCGCGACCGTTGAGGAAAATCCCGAAGAAGAGAATATGGCCGAAGATCTGGAGTGGTTCGACGCGCAGTTTGCCATGGCGGCTTCTGAAATATCTCTTTCTCAGGCTGTTTCAGGTCCAGACGGTAATGAATGGCGAGACGCTGTGTATGCCGAGATTAAGTCTCTCGTAAGCAACGACACCTGGACACTCGTTGACAGACCCAATGGCGAAAAGGTGATAGGCTGCCGAACCGTGCTGAGGAACAAATACAAGGCGAACGGAGAGCTGGAACGAAGGAAGGCCCGCGTAGTTGCAAGGGGATTCTCACAACGTCCTGGCGTAGATTTCCACGATACATTCGCCCCGGTTGCAAGACTCAGTTCGTTGAGGGCGCTCATGGCTGCGTCCGTAGAGCAAGGCATGCGGATCTCACAAATTGACATCACTACTGCCTATCTAAATGGCATAATGGACATGTTAGTATACATGGAGATGCCGGAGATGCTACAGGAGATGCTTGAGAGGATCATTGCGACCGAATCTAACGCTGTTCTGATCGAGAAGGCTAAAAAGATGTTGTATGCGCTCAAGAAGGGTAACAAGGTATGCAAGCTCGAGAAGGCAATATACGGCCTTCGTCAGGCAGGCCGTCGATGGTACGAACGACTGGACGAAGCTCTCAAGAAACTTGGACTGACTCCAACCCATGCCGACCCGTGCGTGTACTACGACAAGGAGAAACGAACGCTGGTATTGGTCTACGTAGACGATATTATCATAGCTTCTCGCGATGAAACCCGCATCATTCACTTGAAAGAAGAACTGGCCAAGGTCTTCGTAATCAAGGATCTTGGATACCCAAAATATTGTCTCGGGATTGAAATATCTCGGATCAAGGACGGGATACATCTATCTCAAGCTGGATACATCCGTGACGTTCTAGACAAATTTGGCATGACCGATTGTAAGCCAGTGAAGACACCTCTGTATGCTAGTGTCAAGCTGCATGGTGCTGTCAAAGACACGGACGTAGACGAATCAAAACTACCCTATCGCGAACTCCTAGGTTCGCTGATGTACCTGGCACAGGGAAACTCGCCCTGATATTGCTCACGCAGTAAGCGCACTAAGCCAATGGTGCACCTCTTTTAAACGAGTCTACTGGACATCTGCCAAGAGGGTACTCAGATACCTCAAAGGCACCATCAACCACGGATTATACTACACGAAATGTGGAAAGGCCCTTATCGGATATACGGATGCTGATTGGGGCAACTGCGGCCTGGATCGCAGGTCGTACACTGGATCTGTGTTCCTACTAGCCAACGCTGCTATATCGTGGGAGTCGCGAAAGCAAAGAACCGTGGCTCTCTCATCCACTGAAGCGGAGTATACCGCCCTTAGCGATGCTGCAAGGGAAGCCATTTATTTATCTAAACTTCTTTCAAAGATTGGGTTACCATCACTCGGGAAGGTAACACTTCATAACGACAACCAAGGCGCTGCGAAGCTGGCTGTCAACCCGGTCTTCCATTCCAGGTCAAAACACATTGACATTAGATGTCATTTTATTAGACAGGCCCTGACGGATTACCGGATCAACCTCGTCTATACACCCACGGAGGACATGATCGCCGACGTTCTTACCAAGGCACTACCGAGCAGCAAACATTCGTTCTGTACCAATGGACTTGGGATGAAAGACATCGCAGCCTCACGCACTCAAATTTGAGAGAGGGTGTTAGGGATATCGCAAATTCTCGTACTCAAAGTCGATGTCCCTATCGATATATCGGGGCGCCATCAAGCGTTACCGACTGCGTCGTCGGGTTTACTATCTACCATTTATTGTGATCCATGTTCTTCTCAATAGTCTGTCCGTTCTGTTTGGTTATCTCTCTACTCTCGATCATCGCGAACGCGGAGGCAAATTACTTTGTATCGAATCGTTTCGTTCATTCATTTTATGTTAAACGTATTCTTCCAATAAACACAAGAGATACATTCGGCTTTACATCCGTCTCGTTTTCTCGGTCGTTACCTATCCCTGCATAGCTCGAACAAATTAGAAGAGAATGTATGATAAACAATTTTATAAGATTAAAAAATTTTATTTAAATTTCACAAGGGAATAGAAGATATTTAAATACAAAGTTTACATGTGTATTTTTTAGTGGTCACAAAGAATTACAGAGGTAACAGTACAAAATAAAAATATTTTATTAAAATATTTAATCCAACAAGGGAATTACAATTTGTATTTAAATACAAAGTTTATATATGTATTTTTCAATAAAATAGAAGATTTAATCACAAAGAATTACAGAGGTAACAGTACAAAATAAAAATATTTTATTAAAATACATAAATTTTTCTTGTAATAATACTGACCTGTATAATTAAAAATATTTCAAGTTTTTTATCTTTTCATTATTTCTTGTTTCTAACAAGATACAAAGTGAAAAATAAAACGTAAATTTTAACATTTTTTACATGTCCCAAAAAGTTCACTCTAAATTTTAAGTTAAAATGACTCATTCATCATATGTTTTACAAACTACATTAATTATTTTAATTTGCTAATTGATTTGCGATTTAAAGAGCAAGGTTTTTCTTAAATACATAATAGTCTTAACATGTCTCAATAAAAAGAAATTCAATAAGCAAATCTAGTGAATGTGGTCGGTTTACCTCTTCTAATCTGCATATTAGAAAAACATTTTAATAAATAAATCATTCTCGCAATATATACTATATTTCATTAAATTCTAACGTTTTTAAAGATTAATTTTGTGTAGGTATAGAAGTGTTAAGAAAGTTTAAACGATTTTATAAGCACTCTGTATAATGGTTACTTCGGCAAAAGGTAGAATTAGCATTGATGATGATGTTCATATTTTTTGCTTAAAGTATCATTAAAAATTACGTTATTAAAACATCATGATAAATATCGCATATAACTCGCGTGAATATCGTTCCTGATCTATGCTCTGTATCGTTGATCAAAAGCGGAACACTATATAGTCATGCTTTCGGAACAATTAAGTACGAGTATAAACTACAGAAGCGCGCTTATTTCGAACGCGAAATATTCTATTTATATTCAAGAACGCTATCATGTTTTTAAAGCTTCTGTGACTACAAAAGTGATCCATATATTTGAACATTCCCAGACAGCACAAAGATGTCTAGAAGATGACTAAAAGATGACAGATTTTCTGCATAGACATTTTTTCAGTAGGGCCCAAAAGTCGACTAAAAGACAATTAAAAGATGTCTTATGTTTTACTAAATGTCGTATTATAGCCAAAACTTATAAACATCTTTTCGTTATCTTTTAGTCTTATGTGCTGTCTAGAATTTCCCCGGCTGTAATCAGATAGATATACTATTTTTATAAGCAAATACGTAAATACTTGCTTTTATCTCTGGACATGAAAAATCTAACAGATGTCCAAAATACATCGCCGTATTTATCAATGTAAACAATCTCCCCACTGTCACATAGTATGCAATTCTAATTATTTACACTAGTATATAAAGGCCGGCAAAACTAATTCAAAACTATATTCATAAGTTTGTGCGCGACGCGAATAGAATCTGAAACTTAGATATAC